>JBCAUA010073953.1:0-10944 GCA_038406235.1 Peronia verruculata
TATATAATATAGATATATTTTTTTTTTCTTTTTCGTAAGTGCCGTTGCTATCAACCTTTGAAGCTAAATTGTCTTCTTAAGTGTCAAATTAATTCATGATAAATGCTACAGTACTCTTTGCTTAGTGGTTTCACTCTAGCCCGCTCTTTTTTTGGCCATGTCAAGTCGGATTTTGCGCGGCCAGCCTCTTCTGCGTTTGTCTGCCATCTTCGAAATTTAAGAGATCTTATGGAATGCAACCTGTGATATGCGTTAGATACGGCCATGAAAATGAAACTCAAGTTAACGACGACCTAGTCTATTTGTCAATGCCCGTGCATGACTGATGGGTGAAAATAGTGAAATACAATATAGCGTGGAAATGATATTGAAAATTTAAATTAATAAAATATTTAGAATTAGCTTAGTCAATTTTCCACTGATGAACACAAGTGCAGTAAATATTTTCGGTAGTCTCAAATATATACTTGTAAATTTCCTGGCTAGGTTCTTTACGTGACCATTTCACCGGAACAAGGTATTTATGATTCGATGATCTGCGTTGTCATCAAATTTTGCACTGTAGGTTATTTAAGTTTATTCAAGTTTTACCCGCGAAGCAACCAGTAGTATCAAGCTAACTCCATAATTATCTACAATGCCTTCCTCGATCTACTCTGAACAAACACTCGCACATTTACATGTATGTGTCGCCTACACAGTTAGCCCTAACGATAGCACAGACTTTCTCTCCCTCTTTACTGGTTACTTATTGGTTATTGGTCCCGTAACCCGTCAAGGTCGTAGGGCGCTTCATGACGGATGAACGCTGGTTCAGCTGGTTCCACTTGGTACGGTTGTGGGCGAGTGCTTGAGTGACCGCTAAGCTTTTTCCTGTCCATTCAAGGATGTTGTCGGTCCACTTCTTCCTCTGTCCGCCCTGTCTTCTTTTCCCCTCTCCCTCTTTAGCCTCCCGTGTCCTTTTGCCTCACAATCTTTCACTTCACCCCAACTACTCCCATCTCTGTCATATCATGCAGCACGGAGTTCGTCTTCCTCAGGCGACTAAACCTAGTACATGTACATGTAAATGGCGAAAATAGACTAAGCGAGTTCTGGAACAGGAATCTCTAAGATATAACATGATGTATTTAATACTTTTATATAGCAACCCCGAGACGATAAAAATGAGCCCTTATCAACTTTTGTACCAACAAACAAAATGTGTACATAGCCTATGTAGGCTACCTTGGACTGAATCAAGCCAGCGGTCTCCACTTGCCATTGCACAGCGTTGTAAGAAATCCGTCGAACGTTGCTTAAGAAATAAACATAAATAGATAAATAAATAAATACATGTATATAATGTACCAGTTGAAAGGAAAACTTCGAACCCCATTTCTCTCAATAGTAAGTTTCATTACTTGACAAGGCTAAGAGGAAGAATAGAATAATTTTACTAGAGCTAGTTTTTTTGTTTTTTTTTTAATTCTCTTGTAATTTTCTTTGCCACGACCAGAGCATGACTGCAAATAAACACAAATGGGAAATAGAACAGCGATCTTCCTTCTTCAAGTTGCAGCGCTTAAATGGGGATATTTAGAGAATTTTGAAAAATTGTAAGTCTCTTTTTATGCACACATCGTCCTTTCTCGTTTTTCGCGTTTCTGTCAAACTGCCAGTATAGAATAACATAAAAGTTACCTCACGTCAAATTTCAAGTACCGGCACACTTGAAAGTCTTTCGCGAAAGTAAGATGTATGCATGTACGCTATGGTGATATGTGATGCGTGCACTTCTAGGACCACAAGCACATGAAGCTTGAGTTAAACTTTCAAGTTTCACCTCTTCACCTGAGCTGTGGTAGGAAAACTCCTCGGGTGGAGCGAGACAGGTGACGGTCTTCAGAAGAAGAGTCGGTTCTTTCAGCAGATGTTTCGGCCTTTAACTTCCTGACATCTTCTAGAACCCCGGCCATATCAGGGTCATGACTCCCGATGTCTGCCTCCCACCTTTTTTTCCCCCCTCAGAGATTCTGGTGGGATTTGAACCGGTGCCGTTTGGATTACAGTCCAGTGCTCTAACAGCTACGATACTCGTGCCACTGGTTTTATGGCATAACTTATTCTACCTAAATCTACCGTCTGCATCAAGTGGTGTACGGGACACTTAGTTCCTTTTGGACCAGATCCAACAGGAAGAGTTCTCTGCTGCTGTTGCTAGCTCACACGCAGGGCACTTCTAATATTTCGGCCAGTTAAGTTGAGCTTCCTCAGTAGAGAATATACTGTTGAACCAACATAGCCCCTTGCTCCCACTTCTACTGCGAATATGCTCACCTTCATTCCAGCTTTACGCAGATCCGTTAGGAGATCTTAGTACTTGGCCATCTTGTACTCGTGCTGCTCCTCCATGTTTGCCTCATACGGAACAGTTAGCTCGACAAGGATGTAACTTTTCAGTTCACCCAAGAACCGGTCCGCCTAAGAGCCCGCTTTTTTTTGGTCTCCCGACGACCGGGTTCTTAAGCGGAGACCTCTGTATTAAGAGTAATAGTTGTGGTTAGTGAAAATGGGTGGCATTTTAACACAAAAACAAGTGCAACAAAAGCAATATGAAATATTTAGACAAAATATGAACAAAGACATGAAATTCTGAATTTTCTGCACCATAACTTGTAATGATATTTGTCTCATGACAGGAAAGATAAGACTAGTTCTAAAATAGATAGAATGCAAAAAGTTTTATGTGTACTTTTACCAACAGTATTTTATCTCCAGTTATCATACGCAGGGCACGCATATTACCCCTTTTCAAAGACAGAAAGAAGAGGATTCTAAACTGGTTTAAAAACATTTGTCACTAACTTAGTTCCACCATAAGTGAGTGTTTCAACACTTTGATCCTCAAAACAGTGAACAAATAGGCTGATCTCTGAGATATGTCCATCAGAGCTTGTCTGTGGCGTGCCGTGAACACAACTTACTACCATTTTTTAACACTATAAAACAGTTTAAACTACAAAACTGTGTTATTTGGAGCATTCTCCAACAAGGAGACAGTATAGCTACTGCACGAATTGAGATCATTCAAACAATATGTCAATAACAAACATCAATAAATACACAGTGAGAGAGAGACAGATGACAAAATAATAGTTAGCTATCAAATGGGAGGGGTACAGAGAGTGACAGATATGTACAGGGAGAGAAAAAAGAGAGAAAGAGAAACTGACAAATAGGATGTGTGAAAGAAGGAAAGATGGAGCAATAATATCTATATGCATTTGCAGGACAGGAATTTGGAATGGCAGCTCTTCGAATGTAAACATTATAATTGAGAACAAGTTCAGCCTTATATATTTATGACATGTTTTCATTTTTTTTTTTTTTTAGTTATCTCTTGGTAGTACGACCTCCACAGGCACGGCATATTTTGATCACATAATGTAGTACATGTATATGTGTAGTGTAAGTGAATGTCCCACAGAGAATAAAATCTGCAGTGGCAATAAATAACTGATCACAACTCATTTAGTGCCAGGTACACAATTTTCACACAATGTAGAGCTGATCATGGCGATGTCATTAAACTAAAAAAGAAGATTCCTGTGACTAGGCGACAGTTATCTTAAATTCACTGCACTGGAAGGGAATTACACAATATTTTAAACAGCCTCTTATAGCACAACTACATACAATACATGTACTTCAATTAAAACCACACTGTAGGAAAACGAGAAAAATGTGACAATACACTGGTGGTAATAAGATTATGTTTATTTCATATATAATCCTAGAATAATGAGGCCAAAAATATGATATCATTGTGAGACCATCCTATGGTGCCCAACATTCCAAAATTTACTTTGGCAGGAGAGGAATTCCCGTAAGGTAATTTATTACACTGCAACCGGCAAATTAAAAGTATGCTGAGAGTGTATTTACACAGCTGTGATTTGCACGGGAGGAAAAATTCTAAAGATTTAATTTGATCAATGCCAGACATCAAAAATTTAATCCTGACTGTGCTTTCAAATGTCTTGGTAAAAAAAAAAAAAAAAAGAGAAAATTGATATATACAGTCTGACCCACTATCCTTTTGGTAGATCCAGAAGAAATACTTTCCTGTCCTGGCCAATATCTTGTTTAATCAGAGACTTGTCCAAGTCTAAGCCATGTGGGACATGCGACAAAATATAAAAAGACTAGAGCATGAGCGAAATGTGATCTGTCATATATATACAGAAAGAATGATTGAAAAAACATCTTATTATTAATTTCAGTCACATAAATGATATTCCCACATCTTTTCATGTACAATACATGTATACAGATAAAGGTTTATGTGAAAAACTGAATGAAGCTCAAAAAGTTGGAGCATAAAGGACAAAGGAGATAAAGGATTTTCCTTTTGTGCCACATCAGAAAAAAACTTAAGTTTGGAAAGGTGAATTTTTTTCTCTCCAAATAAATTTGTTACCAAAGATATTGACCTGTTCTCTCTCTCATCTTCACTTTCATATTATTTTACAATAAGCTACAGAAACAATTTTCTAAGGGCAACTCAGATCTACACATTGACTGAGAGATTCCTATTCATTCAATACACTTAACAAATAACATAACCACATTTGAAAGACAAACCTGCAAAAGCAAAAAATAGATCATGCTGGATCCAACTGAACAGCTACCACACTTTGAGAGTGAAATTTTCATTCACCATCTATGTCATCCCCCTGAACTTCAACGTCTAGAATTCTCATACCACATAAAACAGCTTTCAATTATCACAACATTGACTACAAAGTCAGCTCACATGTAAAATGGAAAAAAAAAAAAATCAAAAAACTTTTTTTTTTTTTTTTTGCATAATGCAAAAAAAATATCCTCATCTTTTTTCTTCCAAGTGGGCAGGGTGTGTCTTGGTAACTGGTAAAGTAGACCTTGAATCCAACAAACTCGGACTCAAAGAACACCTTGCATTCAATGAACAGAGAAAAATCCCCGTTTTATTGACTTCATTGAATATCTTTTACCGAATGAACTGATCTCAGACCCACCCTCAGTTCCAACGAACCAGAAGTGTAGGCAAGCACACAATAAATTGCATGTCTACCTAGAAATCTAGTTGAAATTCGAAATTTAAAAAGTCTGCCGTCTGCTGACAAGAAATAAAAATAACTAAACCGCATGCTATATTATGTCATGTAATAGGGGTAGGGCAAGGTGTGAACACAGAGGGAGAAATGATGAATAGAGAAAGAGGGGAGGAGGAAGGGGTGGCAGCCAGCCAACAGCTGACACGTGGGAGAACATGTTACGGGATCAAAGAGACAAAGCCGCAGGAACGTGGATAGTGGGTGGGAAGGGTAAAGAGTGGCTGTATAGACAAGCCATGCATCTGGTTGTGGTACGTAAGCACACAATCAAGCATCTCTGTCTATCCTTGCCCCTCCCCACCTCTGACTGAAAGCACAGATCTCATGTAACTTAAAGGCTTGTTGGGCAAGCAGCGATTTTTCCATGAAGCTTTGTGTACTTTGTAAGTGTGTCCATGTGGCTGGGTTATGTTTGCACAGTATGGGCTATCGGAATTGGACAAGATTAAAAAGGTGTGTGTGGGAGGGGGGGCAGAGGGAAGGTTGTGGATAGAGGGGGGATTAGTTTATGTAAAATTAACGCACCACGAATGAGAAGATTGTAGCTTGGATCCAATGAACCTTGCATCCAACGAACTTTTAAAAATGACCAAACTAGTTCGTTGAGTCTTCTGAGCTCTACTGTACCCACTTCCACATAAAACTGAACATTTATCAGCAGATACAAAGCTATCCTGATGTTCTACCATGTCATTAGCACTGTTGTCCCATAGATAGTGCCACAGTGGTGTGTAGTTTTGTTTTTTTTTTTAAGTAAACAAAAAATATTTAGACAAATAAACAACAACAAGTAACTCGACTGGTCAGGATTTGAGAGGTCAAAATGCAAACCCTGCCAAGTGACCAGATTTCAATTAATAAGAACTGGAGTTTTTAATATCCCATTCCTTTTATTTTGGAATCTATAAACCTAGACTCTGGACATCACTTCTTTCATAATTTTCATTGTTTAAAAAAGTTGAGGTAATAGACAGCACAAAGCTGGCCTTCCAAATATTGCAGGGAGCATGATGAAAAAGAAAAAATCAATTTAGTTCTACAAGCATTTCCACTCTCATCTGCTCTAAGGAAATTTAGAATAGAAGCTGGCACTGCTCTGCAGACTGACCATTTGGCACAGGACTAGATAGATTAATACCAAAGGGACTGCTGAATAGTACAAGTGACCAGTGACTAACAGCCAATCACTAGCTTTTCATTATGCACTCCTCTTATGCTTCACCTCTTTTGCATAGCCATCAGCTTCACACCTTACATACCTACTGACCACAAAGCAAATTTCTGACTTTGTTCTCCTGATATCCACACTTCACTTGAGGATCTTAGCATGGGATGAATCACAAAATGGCACAAGCAAGCAGCAACCTGATTATTTCCACTTCTACATTATCTAAGATATAAAAGCAATATAAAAATGGTTTCTTTAGCAAACATTACGTCAGTTACATTGTACTCGTATGCACAGCATATTAGAAATGAGAGTGAAATTACTGTAACTGCAGAATACACTCAGTCATGTACAAAAACAGGTGACATGTTTCTTGGTTTATAACTTTGTATTGGTCAAAGGTGAGTTTATCACACACCATACCGCACCAGGAAGTACAAGTCCACAAAAAAGATGATTGTTCCTAACACAAGACCGGACATCATTTGCTGGAAATAGAAAGAGATAACAAACAATACATCATTACAAATCAATATGAAACTTGAAAACATCACTACCAGTAACATAGACAGTTTGTGGTTATTAGCGCAAAGAACAAGATAGGACTCACCTCTGCTCAGACTGAACTACTATTATTACAGTGGAACTCGGATATTAAGGAATTGAAGGGACCAGGATTTTTATTTCTTCATATCAGAATTTCTTAATATCCGACAGAGACCATAAAACAATGGGGATGACCCATCTATTGACTCATCTTTACTATTGATTATTTCCCCTGATAAGCAGACCCTTACAAAGCCTGTGCATGGCTTTTGCATAAAAAAATGTTTAAGAATAACATTTTTTGTCTAAACAATGCATTGCTGAAACTGGTAGGCTACTAAATGATGCGTTTTTCTCTGCAGTGAAAGTTAAAGTAATGTGCCTGAAGTGTGTAGCAATAAACGCGGCTAAATTGATGGCTACTCCAAGACTATTGTCTGTGTATGTTACATCTAGATCTATCATATCGCAGAATGTTCCTTTACACGGTAAAGATTACTCGTCTCCCCCCACCCCGCACATCCTGCCCAGACCGCTGTGCTTTAACCTGAGTGGACAAAGAAACACCTTACCTGCCCCAGGTTGTTTTTACCTGGACCTAGCCCCGGCAAGCATTGTGAAGAGTGGTTAAGCAAACCAAAAGCTGATTGCATAACCATCTTCGGCATGCCACCACGTGGTTTTACTGGTCACTTTCAGGGAAAATTATTTCTCTATAAGCGAGATCAGGAGGATTGGCATTTCACAAATTCTGAGATTTTGTTAGAAGAGAGAATAAAGAAATAAAAGGGGACTGCAGATTCTTTTCTTTATAACTGAGATTTCGCAACATCCGATTTTGTATCATCCGAGTACGTATCTGTTCTTGAGAATAGCTATCGTTACCCTATGACAATGTTAATGATATTACTTCCTGTGGTTCCAAGACAAATGATTTTGACAATATTGTATTTTGGCTATTGTTTCAGCTCATTTTTATTATATTATTATAAAAATTGTGTTGTATTATAAATGTAATTCATCATCCTGTTTGATAACTTTGAAAAGGTCTCATTTATTTTGCAACTATGTGCAAATATTTCTTTCCAGATTTAGATATAAATATCAATGAAAAGTGCTTAACTTGTCCATAATGGTCAACCTATTTTCAGCCACTACTTTTAGAATCAATGGACCACACAATCAGCTAAAAATGAGTCTGATGTCAAGTTTTCTGTAGTCAGAGATGATGATGTAACTGGATAAGGAAATAAGGGTACTTAACCTTGTTGAACCATTTAATTAATTGCAGCTTATCTGTGATGTGATTTTCACCTTACTTAACTGCAACACTTCTGTGCTAGAATCTTCACATTCAAAGGTAACTCTGGTGACCCCATCAGCAGTAAAATATATTTTACCTTTGATATCAGACTCATATCACCTGACTATTAGTGTGAGCAACATAATTTATCCATGCTTATTGTTGTAAACATAAATTTCTTAAATTCCAATTCAATTTATAGCAGAAAATATATTTTGCAGGAACTTTTGGGACAGAAGAAATAATGTTTTCCATAAAAGTCATCATGGTATCTTTCAGTGCAGCTAACTTTACAAACACACAAAACTTCACTTTATGAATTGTTCCCATAGTGTACTTACCAGACCAAAAACTTTACCAAAAACAAGTTCAGTTCCTTTATATCCAAATGCAAAACCAGCAGCAACAGTCACAAGGAAGTTGAACACACCCAGGATTTGTCTGTTCATGGACTTGACTGAAATGAATGTAGACCAAATTAAAACTATTTGACTATCACAAACCTTTAATCTACAAGCTTCTCATTTTTTCCTGCAATCAAACTATGGCTGATCATTAGTTGAAACAAAATCGTGTAATCTACTTTAACTTGCTTTTCATTTAAGATCACTTTAATTATTCATCAATTTTGTTAAATATAAATACTGAAAAGTTGTATCATATAATCTGGATTTTAGATAGATGCTGCTGGGTCATTGCTGAACTTTTGGTTGTATGGATAGAATTTTTGCCCCATAGTAATTGTTGATGTTGATAAGCAGGTTTCAAATAACCGCATGTCCATAATTTTCCATGGTTTCTGTGTCAGATCTTTTTTTTTTAAATTCTGAAATGCATCCCATAAAAATTGTCTCAAAAGAAAAGTGTTTCATTTAATCCAGTGTTTTTTTGTTTTTTTTTCTCATATAGAGGCAGGGATGTCAATCTGTCTACATGAAAAAGTAGGAGAAGTTCTTGGCATATTCTTTAGCAATACATAAAACTGAAGCATGTTAATGGTAAATAATACCAGATTTGGGGCCAACAGAGAAATTACTGACAGCCAAAAAGTAGGAAATCCTACTAAAGTAGGAAATTTGGCATGCCTGTAGAGGCCATTCAAATCAAGGCTCAAGCATTTAGTCATCAGTTCTGTGAATCTTATGCATAAACCAAGTGACATAATTAGTTAATAAAACCTTACAATTTCAAAAATAAAATTATTGAATGCATTGACCAAAAGCAAAAATATTCATGAAGCAATGAGTTAAATTTTGTTTTCCTTACCTTCTTCTTGGAAGGTCAACCTGTGTTTTCCCTGAAATAAAAAAAAAAAAATTACAATACACGATATACACTTTCCCTCCAGTTATAAAAGACAGTGTCAGACTCATTCCCTCAAAATCTCATGATACACTAAGAACTTAAATTTCAAACTTTATTTAACTAGAAAACTGCCCTTCATTCCTTCACGTTGCAACATAGACAGCATGAGTAGCCTAGTTCACCACCCCATTCAATTACCACACATCTCCTTACAGTGGTTCATTTTCAATGAGTCCCAAATTTAGACCTACACAATACACTGCCTAACCCCACCACACTCACAGATTTTCCTTATCACCATCAGCCTCGGGCAAGAACAGCCAGATGAAAAATGGGCTTAATCAAACATTCTGCGGCTTTCAGATCATGAAGATGATAATAAAATTGTTCAAGAAATGTACGTTGAGACACAAATAAAACATAAGAATTTAAATGGGACCAATAACAGTACCTGTCATTTCCATGCATTTGAGATAAACATGTTTGATATCCTGTACTCAAATGAGGGGAAGAAACCAAAAAATGAAAACATATTGATTGAAATAATGGGGACAACATATATTCACATGTAGTGACAATCCAGAAAAATTCATTGGCTCTAAAACCACAAATTTCATTAAATGTCTAATCAACCTCACAAAATATTTCCTCCCTGCTGACCATGGACTCACTCAGGGTCTCTCTGTGCCAAGAGGCTAAACTGGTAGCTAAACTTACATTACTTAAAAGATAAACTTACATGATACAAAGTGACTTGCCTTCTCAATCAAAACGCATCAAAGATTAATCAATCCACCCTCTTGCCCTATACATTTGATACTGAAGTTACACTCAGAAGTTGTACAATAATGACCATGTTGAATTATTTCACAAAACACTGTGTTTAACACTGGAAACAAAGAAAGGGTGAAGCTTTACTGAACTCACAATGTTAAATCAACAGACCAATGGTCACCGCAGTGAGTTCACAAGAAAATTCTGAACAAGTCCATTCAGTGATCCTGTTTCTACTATCTGTATTAAAAAAAATAAAAAATTAAAAATAAACAAATTATGAGTTCCAGTGGGTTTTGATTTTCAGAAAAAATCACATTTCCATGACAAACACTCACTTTTGGCTGTACATTCCTTGTCATCCTCTCATATTCTTTATTTTCTTGTTCAATCTTCAGCCTCTGAATCCTTGCCTCCAGTTCTGGATTCTACATTTGGATAAAATACATCCTTTAAGACAAAAAAATATCAAAATTATTTCTGCATATCAAACAAATCCCAAATGAATCTCTTGGAGGATAGTGCTGTCGCAATGATTCCTTGCCAAATCAAAGAGACGATAATATAAAAACTAGTTTTACAGTTGTGTAGGCACCAACATTTCCTCAACTTTTACTGCTAACTGGCAGACCTGAGATTTAGCAAGCCAGGCTAAGGAGCCAGCCAGGCTCCTAACCTGGGAAGTTGAGGTTGCCAGAAAATGTTTC
>JBCAUA010073964.1:0-10944 GCA_038406235.1 Peronia verruculata
TATATATACACCCAGGGTCCACCTATCCACTTCCACCATCGAAAGATAACTTCAGGCAACTTTGGGCACCCTTCAGGAATGGGCGGATAGCAATGGCGTCAAGTTTACCACACAGAAAATTGTCGCCGTTCATTTTTGTAGAAAAAGACCACATTGCAGGGATTCGGACCTCTTTCTCGCTGAGAGACATCGTCAAAGATGAGGCCAAATTTCTGGGTGTGTTATTTGACCGAAAACTGACCTTCATTCCCCACATCAGTCACCTGAGAGCTGCTTCCTCCAAGCGCTCAACATACTAAAGGCGATATCGGGGACATAACGGGGTACTGATATGGAATCCATGCTGCGCTTGTACTGTTCCCTTGTCCGCTCTAAATTAGACTACGGTAGCATTGTCTACGGCTCTGCCAAACAATGCTACCTTAGAAAACTTGACACTGTCCAACACCAAAGCCTTAGACTATCCCTGGGAGAATATCGCATGTCCCCAGAGGAGAGTCTATACGTTGCAGCCAACGAACTCTCTTTCCGAGATAGGAGGGACATACTGTCCCTTCAGTACGGAGTCAAGATTTTATCACACCCAGAAATCCAGCCTACGAACATGTCTTCGAACCCAGTTTCTTGGACATATTTGAGAGATCTCCCGGTGTCGTTCCCACCTTTTGGCGTTGGGATCAGAGTGGGTGAGGTGAGATTTAACCCATTTCCAAGCACCCCGCTGTGGCGGATCCAAAGACCACATATTGTGATCTTTGACCTTGCGGCTAGAACTAAACGAGATACCCCCAAGGAGGTCTTTGAACAGATGCTTGCAGAGGTGATCTCTGATCACTCTGACTCGGAGCATTTGTTCACAGACGGGTCCAAGGACGATAAAGCCATCGGGACCGGCTCATTCTCTGTACTGGGGAATACATGCTGTGGCCTTAACCCAAAATCCGCCATCTTCACGGCTGAGGCTAAAGCTGTCGATATGGCGTTGGATACCATAAATAGGTCCAAACACTCTAACTTTATCATCTTTTCAGACTCCCTGTCCCTACTCCAGGCCCTGAATAACCCTACGTTTAGGGATGATAGAGTAACGCACCTCCTGCAACACCTTCAAAGTCTATTCAGCAGGGGACGGCGTGGATTCACATTCTGCTGGGTACCGAGTCACGTGGGCATTGAAGGAAATGGGGCAGCAGATTCCATCACTAAGCAGCCTGATTCTAGATCCCCTGGATGAAAGGAGTCCCTCATCTGGATCTTAGGCCGATCATCAACGATTACATCAAATTGTGATGGCGACAGCGATGGAATCAATAGACTGCAAACAAGATTCTTGAGAGAGTTTATGTTTCCTTTGAGCAGCATTTTGTCCGTGTATAAGAAATGAAGAGAGAATTCTCTTGTCAAAGCGCTTCACTGCTGAGTTGTGTCAAATCGTGCCAATTTTTGGCAAGAGCCTGACGAGGGCGTAGAACGACAAAAATTTGCACAATTCGACAGAACTCAGCAGTGAAGCGCTTTGGCAGGAGCATTCTCTCTTCATTTCTTATATACCACTATGTGTTTAGCTGTAGATTAGGTGTTAATTGATATGTCTAGAATTTTTTTTTTTCCCAAATAATATGCAAATTCAGTACTTTAGTACCAGAAAACTGAATACTCTAATGTTCTGACCCATATTTTTTTTTTTTTCACTTCCTAGATATACCACTATATATTTGGTGGTAGATTAGGAATCAACTTACATGCTCCATTCCAACGTAAACGGCGCAGTGTCGATGCCAGTACTGAACACCTACAGAAAGGAATCAGTGGCTTATTACAAAACCTGGCCTCGGAGACCCTCAGTAACAAATCAGAATTTGCACTGTCTTGGTTGACGGCACTCACAGACTCTGTGGACATAAAGCAAATAGTTCTGCAGATGCTGCATGATGGGATACAGAGAATGATGGATAAGTATCCACAAGGTGCTGAACTTCTGGAGATCCTGGAGAAGATTCTGACTTCAGCAAACGCAGATCAACAACAGTTTTTGGAAAATCTTATGAAAAGGTAAAAACTTATTGAAAAAATAATAATAATAATAATAATAGAGAGTATTTATATAGCGCTTATCCTTTATCCCCGTAATTACAGGCTCTAAGCCCTCTACAATCTATTATTACCCCGACAGATCCAAAGAAGGCACTCATAAGCATTCTCAGCTTCCAGGGAAGCATACAAGGCGGCTGCCTGTTAGGCGCTCAAATCCTTATCAGTCTAACAATATCAATCACTGTCTATAGTCGGGTACTCATTCAAACCTGGGTGGAGTCAGGAAATATGTGTAAATTGCCTTTCCCAAGGATAAAATGTCGGGACCAGTCAGGATTCGAACATACTTAACATGCATAAAGACAAAAATATCAGGAACAACATCAGAATAAGGCTGAGTCAAGAACTATTGCTTAGCTAAGCATGATAAACATACCAGTGTTATTGTTGGCTGAAACACATGTCTAGTAAGGTTCAAAATATAAGGAACAACATCTAGATAGTCATTATATTGCCATTTAGACGTCATGCACTATCATGTCTTGGGCCAGAATAACCATTACTATGGAAACAACAGCACTCCACGGCAGTAGATGCTGACATTTCTAGGGTTAAAGAATGAGCTGGTTGATGGTTGTCATGTTGGACACAGGGACTGCGTGTTACAGCTGATGGCAGGTACGGATTAATGACACAGAAAATGATTGTGTGACTGTAATATTTGTACACACAGAAAAATTTGGTATGTGTCCCAAAATAAAAGGCCGTCATTCAAGCCAGTATTAACTTAACAGCTGATAGTCATCCTGATCTCTGGAGAACGTGGTATAGCAAGCAGAGAATTGGTGGCTATGTTGCTTGGTTGGACTGTTTGTTGACTGGTTGGATAGTAGGCTGGTTGTTGATTAATTGGCTTGTTTGTTTGTTGGTTCGTTCGTTTGTTTGTTTGTTGGTTGGTTGGTTGGTTGCTTGGTCGGTCGGTCGGTTGTTGGTTGGTTGGCCGTTCATTCAATCGCTCCGTCGGTCGGTCGCGATCAGTCACTAGGTTGATTTGTTTGTTGGTTGATTGGTTAGTTGGTTGATGGGTTAGCTGGCTGGTTGGTTATGGGTTGGTTGGTTGGTTGATGGGTTGGCTGGTTTATTGTTGGTAAAACAGAAACAAAATTGCGGAACACAAAACAAAACGACACACACACAACAAAAACATATATACAAAAACAAACAAATAAACAAACAAATAAAAACAAACAAATCATTAAAATTTTCAAATATTTTCTTTCCTTTTCTAACGCATAAACTACACAATTTTATCTGCATACATGGAGGTCACCGTGGTCGTGTGGTTTGACGTTTGTTCCATGATGAAAATAACTCATATAGTGAGGTTATGGGTTCGATTCGCACATGGGGGGATAGAATAATACGAAGATCGAGACCTGCATTTTTTAAAGTGACTCAACGGTCCCCTGACTTCTTCTGGGTAGCGAAGCCCGACGTCTAGCCTTTTGTGATAACAGTAAGTATATTTCGGAGGTCCCGTGTGTACGTTAAGCACGTTAAAGAGCCCTTGGCAAATTAAAAATCGATGAAGAGTAGGTGGAGTGCCGCTGTCTGGGCAAAATATCCAGATTCCAAATTTCTACCCACAAAAATAGACAACGTTCTAAAATCGAGACAATTCAACTTTCTGTGGATTTAAAGGACTGAGACCAAACTAAACAAACAACAAAAAACAAACAAACAATAACTGCACAGGTCTACTGACTCCCTGCCCGCGCCCTACCGGCAATTCTAAAATTCTAAACTCCCACAACTACCATCACCATCAATCACTCAAAAAAAAAAAAAAGGGGGTAAAGAGGGTAAAGGCTGAAAAGTTCATATTCGACTAAGCAAATATCTGGAAATCCCCGGCGGAATGTTTGTACCCCCTGCTAAAAATAGAACACTCACTGATGTTTATCCCCGCTCCTCCACGAGATCAGTGAACACTTGTCACCAATCCCGTGCATTTGTCTCTAAGTTTTCTATGTCAACGACAGAGAACAGTTTTCAGTGTTTGTACCCCCCTACTAAATAAGACGGGGATTTCCAGCCGTTCGCTTGGTCGGAACAAATCTATTGATAAATGAAAATAATTCGGTGGACTACATTAAAGTATGGTTAGACTAAAAATAAAAATCAACAAACAAACACACAAAAGGCTGCATTCTCATAATGAAAAACATATAGTTAAAAACAGACAGACTGTCAAAAATGACAGTGCAGGCAGTGAAATCTGAGCACCGGCTGTTGTCAGTCTGCCAAGTGAATGACAGGAATTAAGAGCTTCCGCCAAATTAACACCAACGGGTCCGTCTCCGTTTCGGCTATATCACCTCCGCCAAGTGTCCGCCATCTGGTTCAAAGGCGTGAAACGAACACGTCATATTTAATGTCGTTGTTTTGACAACTTTTACTGGCTGGAATCAACAAAATTTATCACTCTCTGCAAATGAAATCTGATCACACGTGTTTCTGGTTATCACTGATTTGTTGTTGATTTTTTTTTCTTTTTTTGTTTCAGGGAAGCGTAACTGAACCGAAAAACAAAAAAACAAAAAACAAACAAACAAACAAACAATGGTTGAGAAGTGGATCTAATTATGCGACTAAAAGATGTTAAGTCTGGTCAAAATTTAACTCGCAATAAACCTCAAAATGTGGGGAAATGTTGCTAAATGTTGATCTGGTTTGCTCTGAGCGCTATCAACAACACTCTGTTAACTAACGTATTTCATTGCAGTTCGGGGAGAAGTAAAATTTCTGAAATCTGTTTCCAAAATTATGGTCAAGGAAATAATTCAAAGATTGAAGAAAAAACTGCATTTGGTATTCTTTCTACGGTTATAATTACACTTGAAACATTGCATTCTAAAGGGTTAATGGTTTTCTGTACAATGTCTCAAAAACTTGACTACAGCTAACTATTTTCGCTGATTCATTTATTTGACTTCAAAAAGACCGTCTACAATATTACTCAAATGCAAACTTCCAACCTACCCACCTCCATCGCTTCACAAATATATAGATTAGAATATAATCCCCCAAACATATCGATCGATGTTTATGTATTTGCTTTGCTTTGTTGTATTTCATTCTTTTCCATTTGCGGTTTGCAGACAGAAATGAAGTTGTCTTTCTCTCTCTCTCTCTCTCTCTCTTGGGCCAGGTGTACAGCTTCAGTGACATCAAGACAGCTTGGTTTCTTCTTAATGTGTCTTCCACTCCGCCAGCAAAAGCATTTCTTTTTCCGCCCTCTGAAGCCCGACTAGTTTTATATTACAAGGACTCCATAGCTGAAAAAATAGCAGCACTCTTCTCCGTCAATACCACTGTAACAATCAATATTTGCTGTTTGGTTTATGCAGCTATCTGGTGTTAGTTTAGATCGGAGAGGATATTTGACATTCGCCGAGCCGAGCATTACCTGGAAACAAAATATGCTATCAAAGACCGGAAGCGATAGAGTAGCGTGTGCAGCTTGAAGGATGACTATTAAGGTACGGGTATTGGAATGCAGAGAAATTATCAGACAAGCAGATAAAATGTGCCGTGAATGAGCCATTTTGAGCATGTGCCAAACAACTTCCCTTTGTCAAGTACAAGCGGTATCAAACAAGCTGTGACAAGAAAGAAATAGCCTACATGTATTCGCTTCTTCTCTTGCTGTTTGAAACAGGAGCGATAAACATCTGAAAAATCCACCATGTCTTTACAAATTTTTATTTTTCTCATCAATTTATTTTTTTATGGTGATTTATTATTATTATTATTATTTCACTTCATAAGTTTCATATACCAGGTGTTAATTTCTTGCATTTGACAGTGGAGAGTAATGCAGTAAGCTGGGAAAATGCCCCATTTCGTCTTCACGATGCAAAGCTTGGCGACACACTGAACAACGTGTGTACGTGTATATAGAGGCCTACAACACCCACACTTATACATCCACAGTGTTTAACTACATGTCTAAGATCATTGCTTCTTTTCTTCCATATTTGCTTCCCCACTGAAAGCGAAAAGAAAGAATGACAGATCTACTCTACACTTTCTCTATTTATCATCGGATTCAGTGAAATCTCTCATCTTCTAACAGGTCACGTTCGCTCGGGTGATTCATTTCCTGTTTGCTTTGTTCAATGACAAAATGGGGAACAGTTTTTTCGATACGGGAGGCAGAAAAGAAAATGGTATAGAAAAGAATACAAACTCAGCACCAGCACAGAATCAAGCAAAGTCGATACCGCCTCCCTGTACTTTGACAAAACCTCCGTGGGGAGCGGGGGGAGGGGTCGCTTCAAATTCTTTTTCCTGGTTCCCATAAACTTCTGTGCAATTATCTAATAAGTGCATTCATTTTTTAGTATGAGTACATGTATTTGGTTTTCTATCACAAAGGACATTATCATAAAACAAAAGAGACAGCACAGACTCGAAGATCGCGGATTTGACAGGGAAGGGGTTGAGAAACACCATATTACAAATTAATATCACTTCACTTTATTGAAAACTTCAATTTTTCGCAATGTCCTGGACATGAGACGGCAAAATTTACATCGCCATTTTTCCGAAACACCGTTTAAAGCAAGATTTAAGGTGTTTTGTCATGGTACGTTAAATGTTGGCCTAGCGCGCCTGTCCCTCTTCCACGGGATGTGTCGATAGCCCCTTACTTTCCGTACCCCCCCCCCCCCCATCCCCTCCCTCTTCCCCCTGCCTCCTCTCCCAGGGCCGGCAGCCGGGTCAGCTCCGGTCAGGTGAGAGGTAGAACACACCAGGTGTGTAGCCAGCCATGACATTACAAAGGAGACGATGTGCTAAGCTTACGGGGGCACAGCGTGGAGCGGGCGGGACCTCGGCACTAAAGAATGCCCTGGCCTGCACTTTGGCCATGCATGGCCTTCAGCGGAACTGTAGTACATGTATTGCGTTTTGCCTGTTACATACGCCACTAACTGTGACTGTCTTACGTGCAACGGTGGTGCACATGTGTGTGTGTGTGTATTTTGTGTGTGTGAGTGTGTGACTGGGTGTGTGTATATTTTTAGAAAGGGGAGGGGGTGAGATGTAAGGCATCTAGTCTGAGCTGTGCTGTTACATCATCTCGGAATGGAATGTGTACATGAGGAATCAAGGGCTTTGTCTGACCTTAATTATTGTGGCGGTGAGAGAGAGAGAGAGAGAGAGAGAGAGGGGAAAGGAGGGCGTGGAGCGATAAAGAAAGCAAATGAAGAGGAAGTATCTAGAAAGGAGCAGAGCTGTTACAATTAAAACAACTGAAAAAAAAAAGAGAGAGAGAGAGAAGGGGCAGAAAGTTTGGCGCACATTGAACTTTGTTACGAGCTGAACCGCAAAGCCAGCCCCACTGTGAACTCTGGCCACTACGCGCACAGCCGGTGTTTCAGTAATTATGTCGTTTCTGATAAGAAACTCACACATGACCTCAGCTGTTGCGGTCAAGAACTCGGTCAGCGGTGGCAAAAACTGACTCGCTTTTCATTATATAATGAATACGTCATCCACGGCGGGAAGCAAGTTCCTCGTCAATTTTCTACTGAGATTGTCTGTCATCAAGTTGTTTCTCTACCACTATTTGCTTTATCGCCTTCTTATTCTTTTTCTTGTTCTTCTACTCTTTTTCAATTACTGAAGTTTGTGTTCCTGTTATTCTTGTGGGGATTTTGTGTGTGTGTGTGTTTTTTTTTTTTTAAATTATTTATTGTTATTATTTGAAAAACAACAAGAACAACAGCAACAATTAAACATGCAAAATTTAACTATCAATATGCGATATGAAAAGCAGCCTATAAAGACAAATTTTAATACTTCTACCGCTTTAGACCATCACTACGGATTAAAATACACTAAGAGTTCGATTTAGGACCAGGACACGTACGTAGCCTTCATTATTAAATTCATGAACTACCCCAGCACAAAGAAGGATAAGATACAAGTACACAAAGTTGAACTGATGGTACATTTACATCATTCCTTATCAACGGACCATCGAACGACGTCCCACTGTGATAGCCTGATCATAATTTATGCCGACCAGACAAATAATGTGCGGTATTGATTAGTAAAATTCACAGATGTAATTAATGTAAAACTATTTATTCACAGCCAGAGGTAAAATATACCGGGGTGGGGGGGGGTGGGGGTGGGGGGGATGCTTATTAATGGATGATTTTTTTTTTTCCATTATGGGATCGTTATTGCTCACGCTGTCAGAGCTACCAAACTAGTTGTCCTCTACTGCTCATTAAGTCCAGTGCACATCAGTCTGATCTGTGTTCTTCATTCTAGTTTTCAATTCTGATCAAATTTGTTTATCAAATTCATGCTGGACTTTAGCATCCAACTAATGACTTACTGTTCGTTGGGTTGTTGTCAAGCTGACACAAACGTTTTGGTCCTGCAGGACAACCACGGAGAAGCCAACATGTTGAGTTGTTATTCGTTATTGGTTCTCATCTACACGCTAGCCTGCATGTTTGTGAGCTAAATGGCACTCGACTGAGCTACTGGTTTGAGGTTCTCGATATCGTATAAACGAATGTAATGCATTAATAAAGCAATCATTCAATAATCATCAAGTGAACCATTCGTTCTGAAATTATTATTTGTTCGATGTTACAACATCTTTATACAGTAGCGAGCTGTCATTTCGAGCTAGGTGTACAACTGATTTTGTATTGCCATACCAAAGCATTCAGCAAGTGCATTATCCTCTTACTAGTTCGATTTACGTTGAATTCTATCCATCAGTATCATGTCTGTTACTTCACCATATTAATAAATTAATTACCCTTTTTTTCAATCAAGCTACTGTTAATTCAAGTTATGGGATAGGCCTGCCATTTTGAGAACTGTTTAAAGCTTTCGCCGAGCAAATGCTATGTGTAGTTCAAGTTAGGTACACCAGATCCATGCTTTTTGTTAAGTACATGTACTGCAAAACTTTCATCGAACAAATTCGAATTCCGCTCAGTGTTTATTGACTGTTGCGAAACTTTTATCGACCACTCTTGGCTTGACAGCCAGGCCAGCCATTCATCCTTGCACATAATAATATTGTTATCTAACGCCGCATCTGACCCCTGACCTCACCCATTGGGCGCGAGGAAACGGCACGGACTGCCAGTCCAGATAAGGCATTGTGGGTCAGGATTAGTTGGTGTTGCGTGATAGGCGTGTGTACACACGGCTTGCCCGGACCTTAGACAGCACTCGGATTTCAAGAAGCAAAGGCGCCCTGATTATAAAGCTTTGAGAGAGACAGACACTGTGCTGACGACAATGTACAGGCGTCTCGTCTGTGCATTGTTGATTTTATAGTCCTGACTTCATAACACACACACACACACACACACATATCTAGATCTATATATTACTATAACACATAATTTGTAAACAATGATGTCTCTCCATCTATCAATGAAGCATTCTGATATAAAAAAAAAAAAAAAGAAAGAAAAACACATTTGTCACCATTAAAAAAACAACAACAACAACAAACATCAAAGCAAAAACACATAAGTCACATAAGTAGAGAATTGTCTATGAAAGAAATTGTGAGGTAAGTGGGCTCTCTCAATATAGAGATTATCCCCCCCCCCCTCTCTCTCTCTCTTTCTTTCTTTCTTTCTCCCCTCCCACCTGTGATATCAACAATCTGTATAAATATGTATATAATAAGAGAAAGGTGCAGAGTAAAAATAATGGCATTTCTCCTTTTAGTCATGAAAATTTGAATGATTCTGTAAAGTGTCCAACACAACACAGACCACCGTTTGTCCTTGCTCATTTGTCTGCTGTTTATTTTATTTTTTTAAAAATCTTAGCAAACAAGACTAGACTTCACATTTCAATCACGCAGACAAGAACTACTGATCCATTGTGTGCACAAGTGCAATACTAAATGGAGTTTCGGCTATTCCTTGTAGAATTCAAACACTTACCGTTGTATCGACAGGCAGATTCATTCTCTGCCACGCAAATATCACGTTCCCTTATCAAAGGATAAGCGATCCTTTTCGAACTTCACATCACTCCCCCCCCCCAAACCAGTTTATCAGTCCAATAAAATAAAATATTATTTTCCTCACCACCCCCTCCCCCCCTCCTTACCTCTCATTCCACGTCCACTTTTATACTTTTCTCTCAAAAACATCAATACCTGTGGACAGTCAGCATAATGGAATGTATGTAATGATAAAATCTACCGAACAAGTTTTTTTTTTTTTTTCGGCTTTGTTTTGTTTTCTCCGTTCTTTACTACGTCCACCTCCGTGTTCTATCCTAGCCACCACAGAACTGAGAGGTGAATGCCTTACCGCACGAACAGGAGCCCCCAGGTGAAACAATAAACCTTATCATTAAACCCTAAATATCCCCCCCCCCCCTTCAATCTCCCCCTCTCTCCCTGTCTTTCTTTCTCTCGTTCTTTCTTTCTTTCTCCCTTTCTTTCTTTCATTCTCTCTTTCTTTCTTCCTTTCAAAACATGCCAACAGCTAACACCTAATGGAAACTTTTGTACCGATGACAATCTAGAAAACAGATGCCCAACATGTACAACGTCTCCCTCCATTAACCTGCACAGTCATTGAAAAGCCCACCTACCACCTGTTTCACCTTGCTAACATCAACGCCGATATACATCAGACCTTTTCTCCCTGTTTGCATAATGAAATACAATTGATGGACATGAAAATATTATACTTATATACTGCAAACAACACAACAACAACAACAACAACAGCAACAGAAGTTAGCAAACTGATAGATTCATACAGACAGACAGACAGACAGACAGACAGATAGATAGATAGATAGATAGATAGATAGATAGATAGACAGACAGACAGA
>JBCAUA010073975.1:0-10944 GCA_038406235.1 Peronia verruculata
GTTAGTTCTGTAAAGCGCTTCGAGCCCTACAGGGGTGAGGCGCTATATAAATGCCCTTTATTATTATTATTATTATTTTTAAATATTCATTCACTTATTATTTTCTCTCTTGATTCAAGGAGTAAAGACACTTCAGTGACAAACAAGCATGGCATGGTGGAAAATTAGTGTTTTCATCGGATTTGTGACTGCAGCGGTACTGCGGAGACTCCTCAGGAATGGTAGGGCATGTCCTAGTAATGCCCTTATGACGGGTAAAACAGTAATCATCACTGGTGCCAATAGTGGTCTGGGGAAAGCTGCAGCTTTCGAACTTGCTAAGAGGAAAGCTCGCCTTATTTTAGCTTGTCGAAGTCTTCCATCAGCTGAAGACACTGTGCGACAGATTCAAGCTTCAACTGGAAATGGTGAAATCTTTCCAAAGGAACTAAACCTTGCTTCCCTAAATTCAGTTCGCAAATTCTGTCAGCAGATTTTATCAGAAGAAGCAAAAATTGATGTGCTGATCAACAATGCAGGAGTTTTTCAGTGTCCTTACACAAAGACAGAGGATGGTTTCGAAATGCAAATGGGTGTCAATCACTTTGGACATTTTCTGCTCACTTCTTTGCTCTTAGAACGAATTAAAGCGTCTGCTCCAAGTAGAATTGTAATAGTGTCATCAGCACTCAATAAGCGAGGCTCAATAAATTTTGATGATATTCACAGTGAACGTAGTTACAATAAGGCTAACGCTTATGCAGATAGCAAGCTGGCAAATCTTTTGTTTGCCAGAGAATTGAGCAAAAAGCTTGAAGGCACAGGAGTTGATGTTTTCCCCCTTCATCCAGGAATGGTGGCTACCAATTTAGGCCGCCATGTTGCTTCTAGTTTTACTCTTCGATTCCTTGGACCAATAGCAGTAATGCTAGGTCTTCGTGATGCCAGTGAGGGATGTCAGTCACTGGTGTACTGTAGTGTAGCAGAAGAGTTGAAAGGTAAATCTGGCACATACATAAATAAACTTTGTCAGGAATGTCCTTACCCACCGAATGCACTAGATGACAATGTGGCAAGGCAGTTATGGAAACTGAGTGAAGACCTAACAAAATCTCAGAGCTGAAATTGCACAGCTCAAAAATTGTATTTAATTTTGAAGCTTGTAGGTACAAAACAGTTTTAACTTGAAACCATCTGCATTACTTCATTACAAACTGTTTTAGAGCTGCAAACTGCAGTTCAAAAGTTAATTTTCATGCAATCCTCTAGTAAGTTTTATTACTTCTTGTAGGCCCCATTCTGTAGGGTGTATGATTTTTCATCTTCCTTGTGCTGTAATAATAGTAGTATTAATAATAATAATAATAATAATAGAGAGCATTTATCTAGCGCTTATGCCCATACAGAACAGGCTCTAAGCGCTTTACAATCTGTTATTACCCCGATAGACCCATAGAAGACACTCATAAACGTTCTTAGCTTCCTGGGAAGCATACAAGGCGGCTAGCTGCCTGTTGGGGGCTCAAATCCTTATCAATCTAACAATATCAATCGCTGTCTATAGTCGGGTACCCATTCAAACCTGGTTGGAGTCAGGAAATGAGTGTAAATTGCCTTTCCCAAGGACAGAATGTCAGAACCTGTCGGGATTTGAACCCGGAAGTTCAGATCGCTAGTCTGACAGCCTAACTGCTAGGCCACCAACACCACACTATATTTTGCATTGATTAATTTTTTCCTCTTGGGGGAAAAAAAAAAAATGAACAATGAGTGTACATCCGATACAATTCTACTCCATGTGTTAGATCAGGATGACAATATACAATACTTTGTATGACTGTGACTAATTCATAATGCTTGTAAGTGTACATGCTTGATATGTGTAACTAGTGATATTCCCTTGTCATGTAAGTTCTCCTTTCAATATTTAATCTTGCCAAAATGTTGATCACACTCAACTGTTGTTTGTGATGACTGTAAACTGTTTTTTTTGTTTTTTTTATTCTTGTTATTGATTTTTTGTTTTTATTTGTATTGATTTATACTGTAATTTCTATCTTAAAGTGAGTGAAAGATAATTAGATTGAGCATCATTCTAGCATGATATGTCTTGTTGGTATCGCTTTAGTTTTATAAACTCTTTTATCAGTATGTGGATTTATATCAGTATGTGTGTCAGAATGGAAGCATGCATTATTAACAGACTGATTAATTTTGAGAACTTCTGGAACAAAAAAGCTTTAATTGCATGATGGTCAGCCATGGAATTTCTGGTAAATCAATAATGAATTTTGTCCCGCAAGTGCATGTCATTTTCTTGTATTGTGTATTATATGTATATATGCATGTAGGCCTACAAATGATGAGTTCACACAAAATAAAAAAGAATACATGTATTACGAAGAATTGTCGGTTGAGTGTAAGTTTTTTCCATCACATTGATAGCTACATGTATTATAAATTATAAGTAATATTCTACCTATCTCAGTCATCGCTTTTCTGTTCCTTCCCACTTCATTGTACACCTACCTTCTTGCCTTGAATTGGCATTACAAATGAAATAACTGTCAGCTGCTCATAACAACTGTGTTGACTGCAGGAAAATCCTAAGCTATTCTGATTAATGATAATATATAATACATGTACATGTAATACCTTTTTTGCACAATAAACATGGGGGGGGGGGGGGGGGGGGCTAATTTCCCAATGACGCTAGGCCCTACCCCAAAAAAATTATGGATTGTAGATATAATTTATTTTATATAAAATATGAGACCTATGAAAGTCTTTTCTGTTGTCCTCTCTCTCTTCTTTTTCCTCCCCTCTCTCACTTTATTACTTACTCTCTGCTCTCTGTTTTTTCCATCAATCACCATAAAAGCTATCCTCCACCAATAATTTGTTCTAGTTTTCACTGTTGGGTGCCACTTTCTAGAGCAACAGATCTGTCATCACCCCTCCTCCCCCCCCCCCCAACACACACACCTTCCCCCACCCCATCCGTTCACAAAGTGCTTAGAACACATACCTGTGCCAATATTTGCTTCATACATCCACATATGATGACAGACGATAGTTAAAATCGACATTTTAAAACAAGACTCGTGACAATGAACAAGAGAGAAATAAAATACATAGATTCCATCTATACAAGTATGTTCTGCGAACAAAATTGCGATACCAATTATTAACGTCATGGCTATTGCTAGGGCTTTCAGAATAGCTCCCCTTTGTTTGGAAACTTAAAAATCTTTTCCTGTCTGTAACAATGCGAACAGCACCATACAGAATCATGTGAGGAATTTGACACCTTGTCTGATATATTCTCTTTTTTGAAAAGGTAAGTATTTTAAATACATTGATCATTGTCAACCAGTGAAACTGTATCTCTTGACTGTAAATTCTGTGTTATGCACTGGGGAAACAAAGTACCAGAATTTGACAACACAAACTCGAAAGACTGCAGCGGCAACACGTCTGGACATGAACATGATTAACACTTATGGTTTTTCGTGTTGTGTTGAATTTTTTATTCCCAGAAGTAGGTTCATGGCAGCATATTTTGTGGGGTCAGTTTTGCAGAGCATCCAAAAATTGTCCTATCCCTTTTCATCTAATCTAGATCTATTGCTCTTCCGCCATCCAAACTTTAGACCTTAAGTTTAGAATAGAAATGATTCAGGCTGTCCAGGCCCAGGGCTGGATCCCAGAAGAGCTAGATCTAGATTAGATCTACTCTATATCAATATCTAGATCTCAGTAAAGATATAAAATCCACTTTAGATGAAGCAGTCAGATTTAAAGAGATCTAGATCTAGATCTAGACGATTTCGATCTGTAAAACTCACAAAGTCTCCAGTGTTTTACATTTAAAACTTGTAGCCATCTTAGTCTCGCCTACCTATGACCTCAAGGATTGGATGATCGTGTTTAAAGTTTTCTACTCTCAACCAAACACATTCCTGGAGTTGGTGTTGGAGAATTTCTTTTCACCGCTTCACGTCAAAACTCTAGATCATTTTGCACTGTGTACAGTGGATAAGAAATCTGTTTGCATCTGCTTTCCACCCTGATCATCTGAAAGTCTAGAAAATACCATAGAAAGGTCAGTTGATGCAGTAATAACACAACTTTTTTATTTTTTAATTTTTTGTTTATTTTTTGGTTTATATATATATATATCACAGTCTGTAGCCTATATTAGATCTCATGATCATTCCAACAGTGAGAAATTTACATTCAAAGATGACATAATCGTAGAACAAGAATCAATGACTCAAAGAAATGCAAATTTAGATTGGAGTGATGTTATAGAGTTGAGCAACTGAAACTCAGTTGAGTTGTAAAAATCTAAATAACCCAAGTTTTTCAATGGCTAATGAACAATTATATATTATCTATTTTTTTTTTTAAATATCAGAGATATATTGACACCGAAACTCTGTATTGAATACAGAAAATTTTCCTAGATGGAAGGTCATAAAACTTGTTGACTTACTTTAGAAAGTGTGAATATTACATTACTACAATTGCCTGATTATTATTTTATAATCTTTAAATCTTAGCAAAGGGGAAAGAGATAGCAGTGATAGAATGGTTTGACCTTGGTTATATATAGTATGTAAGTAAGGCAACAAAGATGCTTGGTTGATTGTTATTTGCTATGATTTAGACTTGTAAATTGGCTCTCAGTTAGAAATTATTTTGACATAAACCCATCCTTGCTAGGAAGCTGTGGTATTTTTGTCAGTTTCAAGAAATTTTATTTCATCTTCTGTACACACACATTGGAACTATCTTATTTTAAAGAGAAAAAGAGAGAGAGAGAAGAGGAAAACTTTTTATGAACTTGTATAGTCATTTATGAGTTCAGTTAAAACTCTAACTTTACAAGTTAAGTCACTGTGACAAATAATGTGGAGTTGTGCAGTTTACTTTGAAAGCGATAGCTGATGAAAAGCAATAGTTGATGACCAGTTTGAATGCTAATTTAAAATAGTTGTCTATATTTTGATGACATTTAAATAAATCATGGAGCTGATTTATTTACATAGAAACTGACAAACTGCTAAAAAGAGCCGTATTTTTTTTTTGGTTGTTTTTTTTGCAGTGTACTGATACAGCACCAAAATGGTGGTGAAGAAGTCTGAATATCAGAACCAGTACAGGTCCTCTGTCATTAAGAAGCACCAAGCTATTTATGAAGAGAATCTGAACTTGCGACACCAACGCCGGGATCGGGAATTTGTGCACACCCCTATCTGCTGGGATGAACTCAGTGAAGAAGATGCAGTTGTGTCTTCAGATTCCCTGGAAGATGTCGATGCCCAGTCTAGGAGGGGCAAGGCACAGAAAGTGTCGGCAGAGGAGTACCAATCTCTAGCAGAAATTTTGTCTGAGGCGAGGGACAAGGCAGAGGCAGCCAGGAAGAAACGTGCTGAAGATATTGGTAAATCCCCAATAATTTCTGAAGCTGTGAAAGACAAAAACAGTGATGACCCAGAAATACCCAAGAAAGTTCCCATTGCTTCAAAAATTGCTTTAGAAAACAGAGAAGAGTACAATAGACAGTCTGAAAAAGATGAAAAAGAGGTCAAAGACAAATCTTACTCAATTTATGACATTGTTGATCAAGAAAACAAAAAACTTAATGAAAAACTTGCTAAAACATACGTCCTGAATCGTGGTGGAAAGTTTCAAGAGGATATTTCTGATGAGACAGACACGGACAGAGAGATGAAGAAGGAAGACGAGTTGAAATTACAGAACAAAGCGACAATCACATCTGAGAGTAACTTGAGGCAAAAAACATACACAAAGAAAAGACAAGCTGATTCTCGAGAGCGGGGTGGTGTCAGGCCCCCTTCTGGTAAAAGTAGAGGGGACAGCAGAGCTGGAAGTGCAGGTAAGTGAACAAAAAAATAAAGCCTGTAGTTTTCATTTCGCACATGATGGACATAATTGTTGTTTCAGACAAATGGATTTCTGAAGTGAAATTTTTCTAGATTGTTTTTTGTACTATCCCGACACACCTGTTTTTCAGGCCTATAAATGCTCATCTGATCTAGATGAAAATATGCGAACAGTTGAATAATTTGTGGGATCATATTGAAATTTGATTTCCAAATTCTTTTGCAAGGCTTCATTTTAGGAGCTGATGGTTCAGAATTCCGAAGTGATTCCTCATTATTTAATCCCCCTTGTAATTTCTATGTAAAGAAGGGAAAACAAGACTTAATAATGTACTACTTTAAAATTTAGCTGTACTTTACAGCAGTTTTAAAATTTAATTTTAACCTCTGAAAATGGAGAGTGATGAGGACATGGAAATTGAATTGACTATGCTGTTCAGATCTGCACCTTTGCTCTGTTCTGATCAATTTTAATGTGAATTGTATCTGTGATACCGAACTCAAAGAAGACATAAAACAGGCAGAATTCTTAGTCCTTTTTTGCTTTTTGTTTCTTGTTTGGTTGATTTGTTTGTATGTTCGTTTTTACTTCTTTTTATCTTTCTATATCTATTTATTTTATTTACGTATGTTTGATCCAAGAAGTCTTCATAAATACAAGCAATAGGATTAGGAAGCTCAGTATGGAATTAGCGATGACTGAGTGACAGTTTGAAGAGTGGTGGTCTGATAATGTGGTTAATCCTGAACGGAAAGATTCTTTCTGTCCTGTGTATTGATAAACATGTACATGTATGCAGTTCGTACATTGCTGTTTTGTCAAAAAGTCCCAAAAATGTTATTTAAAAAAAAAAAAGAAAAAAAATAGACTGTAATGTCAAAACAAAAAATGGAAAGAAATTTTGACTTTTTTTCTTAACACTTTGTATTTCAGCTCCTTCAGGAAAGATCTGCAACTGCCCAGGGTGTCCAGCAAACTCCAAGGCAGAAGCTGTAGTACCACCGTTAGCATTTGTCCCCAAAGTACGCAGACCAGACAGACGGGCAGGCATTCCCAAGGCGAAGCGCAGGACAGCTTCCCCACCAGTTTCAGTCCAGGAGAAACCTCCATTTGTTGCCTATGGAGCTGGAGACATAGAGGACAATATGGCCATTCACAGAACTCACAATGTCCGAGCTGTGGCAGATGTAAGCAATTTGTTTTTCATTATGATACGACTAGTGACTCTCTTTGCTAAGTCTGTGTGTACTTGTCTGCAATTACATTTCAGTGTTTGTTTTTTTAATTACAGCATGTCATGATTATTATTGAGTTAAAATGGCATAATTTAGAAGCATGTAATTTCTTGTGTAATTTGATAGTGACAGAAGGTTGGAAGACTGTATGAGAATGAGATTAAACTCGGCCTAGTTAAAAAATAGGAACAATCTCAAAATGGCGAAATTTAGAGTATGTTACCAACACACACAGCGCAGTGTACCAACACTCTAAGCCTGTAATCAAAAGTTAAGTGTTCACTTTATACTTAGAGAGATACTAGTCTGATTGATTTTAGGTGAGAACTTACGTACAGTTTGCACATTTATCTATCATCATATATGATGCAACCTGGACATTACGGGACAAGGAACAATTCATTTCTTTTTTTTTTTTTTCTTTTTTAAAATTTTATTTCAGGTCTACTTACCAGCACTGAGAGCAAAATCTCGACGAGAGGAACAGCTGAAAAGACAAAAACTCAAAGAACAGAGAGCGCAGAGTGTAGAGAGTTTGCTGGACAAGCTTGCCTCTGTCTCTCCACGAGAGGTGGAGGACTGGGAATCTGAATATCGCAGACAGTACCATGGCTATGCCCCGAAAGATTACGAACGTGCCGTGTCGGCCAGGGCTGTAGTTCCTCGAGCTGCCCCAATTCGAGCTGTCCATCGCGGAGGTTGTCTGGTGGTGCATGTTGACTGATTTTACCCTTAGATCTTACACATTTATAAAGACTTGAGATTTGAGATGGACTAGTGAGTCTTTGGTTAAGGAGGAAATATATTTGTAGGTCAAAGAAGTACAGGTAGACTTTCTTGAGAAGGGAGAATGATTTCTTGCCTTTCATTTATAACTTTTTTTTTCTCCCATGCAAATAAACCCGAATGAGAGCTAGCATCATACATGTAGTATGTGGAGCTCTGGCATGTTTATTGTTTTCAAAAATGTTTCTGTGATAAATGATATAAGAATCTTTCAGATTTAATGTTAGTCTGTCACATCTGCTTTTGAATATTCATTGCCAGCTATAGCTAGAAAGCAACTAGACTATTATTGTCCCTGTCCCTTTTTCTTTTTTTCTCTGTCAAATTTTTTTTTTTATATCCACAGAGTGTGAAACAATAGGCAGATGATTATCATTTTGTCGTCAAGGGTGCAAAAATTAGATCTGAATCACATTAAAAGTAGTAACTTTCCTTTTGAATACAAATTCGTAAGCGTATATTAAAAAAATTGAAAATGACTTGGCATGAGAAATAGTGCTATAATGAGATTTTGAGTATACAAGACAGTTTTACTTATTTTATTTATTTATTTATTTATTTGTTGTTGTTTTTTCTTTTGTGAAGAAGATGGTTGTGCTCAGTCCTATTACTTCCCTTTACCAGACAAAAGAGGGATTGAATAAGTAGTGCAAAGAGGGAAAAAAAAAACACTTTTACGCCCTTTGCTTGAAGCATACACCAATTAAAGGTCCAACAAAATTAAAGTGTAAAGACATTATTTTCTTCTTACTGTTAAAATTTTATCAAATGTTTTGGGGGTGATCAGTCTTTCGAATGACAAGAAATGAATTTTTTGCTCATTACATGCTTGTTCAACACCTCATTTGTCCAGTAAAGGGAAGTAATATGGCTGGTCAAAATTATCTCCCATTACACGAGTCCCTCATTCCAGAAGGGCAGATAATCTAAGAAAGGATCTCCCATTGACTGCTTACTTCTGCTTGGATCACAGTACATATTTCCGTTTTGTCAAATCTGTTGTCTCGGAAAGATAGTTTTCTCTCTCTGAACTTGCTGCTGTCAACAAATTGGTCCCTGCATGCGTGAAAAGTGGTTAAATAATGTTAATGTTTTTATCCTTAAAGAGTGTAATTTGAGGGTGTCTAGTCTATCTTTATGTCTCAATTGTTTTTGGGTGTTTTCAAATGTCTTGGAGTATTTATTATTCCATTTTTTTTTTGTTACCAAGGACGCTTTATCTGTTGCAGTTTTCAAATGTCAGTAACTTAAGGAAAAGAGGAAATTAATTACACAACTTTGTGCTTATAGCCTCTGATCATTGCCCTTCGATAACGACTAGAGTTATTTTCTCTACCCACTTCAGTCATTGAGAAAAAAAAAAATACTTATACCTCATTTGATGACTTGTGTCATTAAGATTCTTTTCAGTTATAGTACCGGTACACAATTTTTATCGGCACATGTCCTTTAAGTGACATAGTCATGTTCAATAATGCATTGAGGCTTTATGCATTTTTTTTTTAACATGAACCTAATCAAGGCCATCTGTCTAGACCAGTGGCTTTACATCAGTTAGGGTGGGGTGTTGGGGGGGGGGGGATGGAGACACTCAGTTGCTTATTTAAATTGAGTCACCTCTGTCATCATTCAGCAAGATCCATGTAAATGTATCAGTGTCCAGGAGGCACACACTGAATAGAACTATTGAATGAAAATACAATGAGCTCTCCCTGTTAAACCTGTTGTCCTGAGGGGAGCTTGAAATTCTGTTGTTGTTTTTTTTTTAAGTTGTTGTTGTCATTGTTGTCTCTTAGCATATGTATTTCCTTATCTTTTTTTAATGCAGAGATTAATTGTTTCTTGTTGTGTAATATGTCTAGAAATGGAATTAATTTTTTTTTTTTTTTACTGTGTAACTGATATGTCTATAAATGCAGCAATTGAAACTTATGTATGGCATGCATATGAAATATCTTTTTTCATAGTTTTTTTTTTTTTTTCTTGTTTCACTTTGCTATGTAGTTAGTAACATGTATATACACTTATACTATTTATAACATCATAAAAAGATGATGCATGTACTTAATGCCATTTTTAACAATCTCTTGTTTTTTCTTTTATCACTTTACTGATTGCTCACATTGCACGTAGTTGTCAGATGTAAATAAAATATACTTATTATAATATCCAGAGGAGAAATTTTTATTATTTCCTTAATGTCATAATGGTTGGACACACCCATGTATGTGGGGGTTTAATGGATTGGCATGTTTTATGGTGATTTTCTTTCTACAAACATAATACTTTGGTTTGTCAACAAACAGTTAGAGTTTAATCTTTCAACTTTCGAGTTTCAATGGAAACTGCTAGTAATAGGATTGTTTAATATCTTAATATAAAACTTAACATAGCCCCAACACATACAATACTGGCAGCGAGCCTGACTCGGATTTGCAAAATGCATGAAAATGAGTGATTGAATGTGGAAGTGGCTAAGTCATTGCCTAATGAAACAAAGGATAAGTTGTTGAAGAGAATGGTGGAGGATAAACTCTTTTACATTGGGATAATGGGATATATATAAATAAAAAATCGGAGGACTGATAGGTGGACTAAATTAATTGTAGAAATCTGGCCACGTGTAGTTTGTAACTACGTCTTGTAGGTGGGTGGTTATAAATGAGATGTGACACGGTGAAATCAGACACTCGTTAAAGTTTGTAATATGACGTTATTGGCATAATTGAAAAGGTTGTTTATTTTCCTTTCTGTCTATGAAACAAAATTTGTGCTACCTTAAGTAGAAGTCGAGAGATTAGCTATTAAAGATGATGCAGTCGATCTGGTGCTGCAGTATTAAAGTAAAAAACTAGCAGATTGTTTTTCATCCTTATTAGACCATGTCACTAAATTACAAATTTTGGGCTTCTACGCAATCTGTTTCAGGAAATATAACTTGGAAATGCATTTTAGATGGATTTAAAAGGGTTTTGTAAAGAACCAAAAATGCGCTAAAAATTCATTGAAAAACATGTGATTTCTCTGGAGG
>JBCAUA010073986.1:0-10944 GCA_038406235.1 Peronia verruculata
AATTCTGAACCGCTGAAGGTTTTGTGCGGTCGGGTCTTTCCGGAAATCACGGAAGGCTGTTTCACGGGCATGTATGGACCGTTTGCAGTCTTCCATAAACCAGGGCTTGTCCTTGCGTGGAGCTCTGTCAGAGAAGGTACGTCAAGGCGGAGGGTGTGCCAAAGGGGAGAGGTGGTGGAGAGTTGGCATTGTTTAGTATATAGATTGGCTTGACCGGAAAGGGGGGGGGGGGTGAGAGGGGGGAAGTGATTGGTGAGTCTGAAGTCAACTGTGAATCTGTACTAACCATGTTGATGTTTCCTTTGTCCGTCTCAATGCGCACTGCCATCAGCAGACCGAAGAGCAGCTTGTGACGCTCGAACAGACTCCGGCACACATTGACAAACAGGTTGTAGGTAAACGTTTCGTTTATATTCTCCACCCGCTCGGCCAGGCTCTCTGGGGTCACAATGGTGAGACAAAGGTTTGTTTGTGTTGAGGTCTAACGGCACATCACCGCAATGACGGCTGTATGGTGCCAAAAACGGCTGGTACATTTACACTGACCGCTCACCTGCTCATATCTGCTACAACCGCAACTACAACTTCATTTACAGACAGTTCCGGATCTCCTTTTTTTTTTGTTTTTGTTTTTTGTTTTTATTAAATAATTTTTACTCTGGTTCTGGACAGGAAAGTTTGTATCTGAGATATCTCACTCACTGCTCCACTCACTCACTGCTCCACTCACCCACTGTTCCACTCACTCACTGCTCCACTCACTCACTGCTCCACTCACTCACTGCTCCACTCACTCACTGCTCTACTAACCCACTAGTCAATTCACTGACCGCTCCACTCACTCACTGCTCCACTCACTCACTGTTCCACTCACTCACTGCTCCACTCACTCACTGCTCTATTCACTCAGTGTTCCACTCACTCACTGCTCCACTCATCCATTGCTCCACTCACTCACTGCTCCACTCACTCACTGTTCCACTCACTCAATGCTCCACTCACCCATTGTTCCACTCACTCACTGCTCCACTCACTCACTGCTCCACTCACTCACTAGTCTACTCACTCACTGCTCCACTCACTCACTGATCCACTCACTCACTGCTCTACTCACTCACTGGTCCACTCACTCACTGGTCCTCTCACTCACTGCTCCACTCACTCACTGTTCCACTCACTCACTGCTCCACTCACTCACTGGTCCACTCACTCACTGGTCCTCTCACTCACTGGTCCACTCATTCACTGCTCCACTAATTCACTGCTCCACTCACACATTCCTCCATCCAACCATTGCTACTTACTCACTGTTCCATCCACTCACTGCTGCATCCAGCCATTGTTCCACTCACCCACTAGTCAATTCACTGACTGCTCCACTCACTCACTGTTCCACTAACTCACTGCTCCACTCATTTATCCACGCACTCATTGTTTCATCTACTCAATGCTCCATCCGGCCATTGCTCCACTTACCCATTGCTCCACCCAACCATTGCTACAACCACCGCTCGCTCCAGCCATTGTTCCACTCACTCATTGATCCATTCCGCCATTGCTCCACTCTTCCACTGCTCCACTCAATCATCGCCCCATTCACCCACTCCGCCACTCATTCACTACTCCACTTACCCATTGCTCTACTCAGTCATTCTTCCATCCAATCATTGTTCTACATTGCTCCATACGCTCATTGCTACATCCAGCCGTTGCTCCACTCACTCAGTGCTCCATTAACACTCAATTCTCTATCCATTCATCAATTGTTGCACTAACTCATAGCTCCATTCAATCATTCCTCCATTCCCTCACTGCTCCAGTCACTTCTTGCTCCACACACTCACTGCTCCATCGAGCCATTACTCCGCTCACTTTGCTCCACTTACTCATTGCTCCACTCACTCACTGCTCCATCCAACCATTGCCCCACTCACTCATTGTTCCAGTAACTCATTGTTTTTATTCACTCACTGCTCCTTCTAACCATTGCTCCACTCACTCACTGCTCCACCCACAGCTTCATCTAAATATCTACCTTCATGTCAATCAATTCAGCTGAGCATGTTTTTCCGGCTACATCATAGCTAGCTATTGTTTTCAATTACCAGATCTAATAACTAGGTCTGAGCATGACCGACAATGTTCATGACCGACAGTTAACCGAGTAATCGATTCCATGACCGTCGATGATCAATTATTCTATCGGTTACATATTCCTTCTTTGTCATGTGTGACGTCACATCGATTATGGTCATCGGTTATGGCATTGACCACAGTCAAAACACAAAAAATGCCGCCATCCACAGTCAGCCTGTTTACCTGACCTTCAACCGGGGGTTTAGATTGGGAAAAACTTAGGGTGTGGAATTCAATTTTCAAAACTATGAATCTGCAGATCAATCGGGCGTCGGACACTAGTGCAGTTTCATACCAGATAGGTCTATTTTCTTATAACTTTCATTAGTAATGATTTTAATTTAAATATGAGGAAAAGTGGTAATTGTCACATCAGTTAATAACCTGGGAGGGACATACAATGTGTTATTTACTGAATTGAAGCCGCAGGCCATCCTGAGCTTTTTACGCCAGGTTGGCCTGTATAACAAGCTATAAATAAGATCATGATAAAAGCTAACATCTTGACAGAAATGCGACGACTCCCACTGGTCGCCGCAAAACTGCACATATCAACCTTTTGCTTATGTTATACATTTTTTTTATAGATTTAGCCCAAATTTCTATACATATTTTGATATCCTCCTGTAACTCATAAACATGTTAGTCATTATTATCGTGTAAATGTACTAACCATGTTAAGCACAATATAGCCATTGTCGTGCTGATGTGCCGTTAAACCCCAACACAAACAAACAAACAAACTTACAACGTGTCAAACTTTGACACCAACGGCAGAACTGTATGGGGATGGGAAAAATTACTAGACATCCGTTCAAATGGGTGATACTCAATCGTCGAGTATGACCCAATTAGAAGCTGTAATGCTCAACAATAGTCTGTTTCACACGAGTTTCTAGATACCGCCGTAATTTGGCAAGTGCGCTATGGTCTGTTTCATTCGTTTATTCAAAGAAGTTTGCAGGGGGAGGGGTTTGAGGGGAGTGTAAGCGGGGATAGAGAGGAGGACAAGTGGAAAAACTTGTAATACAAAACTGCGCCTGGCGCTTCGGTCTGAAGAAACAGAATGCAGCATTTCCGTTATGATAAACATTCCTATTCAAGAAATAACAGGGCGGCAAAACCTTTTACAGCTGTCTAAAACTTAATTCATGTGGAAAGTATAAAAAAGCCGCGGCAAATAATCACACTGACACTGCTAGGGTTAATTGATGACTACAACGTAGCTCTTGGAGTATCATTGTTAGCTGATCAGTTTTTTGTTGTTTTTTTTTTTAACGAAAACGTTGACATGTGCGTAGTAGTCGCCAAGCACGAATTACTTAGCTGTGATTAATTATTTCTTTCATGGTCGATCATGACCGACGTAACCGATCATTGGTCATCATAATCGATTTATCAATTATGACTCCATGGCCGATATAACGGTTGTCGTGACCAATCATGCCCAGGCCTAATAATACCCAGTTCATATTCTGGCTCCGCGAAGCCAATACCGAGCCCACATTGAGCCCATAGACAACTCATCTTGATTTCATTCAACTTGCGCTGAGTCCAGTACGAGGAGCCCTTTAGCCGAGAGCAACTTAGGCCCTAGGTATAATTTATTATACTGTGAGAAATAGAATTATCTCTCCACACATGCCTGCTCAAGTTAAAACTAATCTTCCTGTCGCGCTATTAACCAACAGTTTGTTGTTTCTGTTATCTAACGAGCCAGTGTTTCATGCAATAAATCATTTTAGCGGTCTATCCTTAACTCCATTTTCTTTTATTTTTTTTAACGTATTTGCCATGACAGAGACCTTAAGAGGATCAGAAATCGATACCTGCCCGCTCGGCCTGAGCAATAGAGCTGAGGAAGATGGTGATGAACCACTCCAGCGAATACTGGTACATGGGATCGACCTTGGCCATGTCGCCCACACAAAAATACAAGATTTGCGAGTTCCGGGCCACTGGGATGTACTGACTGCGCGTGTCGTCGATTGTCTTCTCTGTCACTTCCGCCGCTTTCACTTTGCTCTGCACGTGAGACATAACGTTGTGCGTGTGAGGAGTGGGGCACAGTCAAATACGGTATTTATGTTTTATATGCTTTGGTCCTGGGCCATGTCCGTCCAATAGATTTGTTCCGATCAATCCAACGGCTGAAAATCCCCGTCTAAGTTTGGTAGGGGTGGGGTGGGGGGGGGGGGTTACAAATACTTCAAACCGTTCACAATCATTGACGTGGCAAAAACAACATGCAAAATGCATGGGACCGGTGACAGGTTGTAGTCAGATCTCGTGATGGAGCGGTAACAAACATCAATGAGTGTTCTCTTATAATAGGGAGGTACAAACACTGCTGTGGGGATTTCCACCTGAATGATGTCAGCCAAGGAAAACTGAGGGAAATAGAATAGCCTGAGGAAAATCAGGTTGTATGGACAACAACAGGGAACGGACAAATAAACAAAGCAGTGAAATATTCCATCTGATACAAGACAGACAGAGATGGCGCAGTGCGGCAACCACATACTATGTGCGGGCAGCAAATGACAACACAGTCCGCGCCGGATAGTGAGTGAGTGAGTCAGTGAGTCAGTCAGTCAGTGCGTGAGTGAGTGAGTGAGTGAGTGAGTGAGTGAGTGAGTGAGTGAGTGAGTGAGTGAGTGAGTGAGTGATATCGGCGAGGGAAAAAGAAACAAAAAAAATTTATTTATTTTTTTTTGGATGTGTCGGTCACGTGCTCTTGTTGAGTTGGTACAAGCTGAGCTGAACTAATAGAAAATCCAACTGAAATCATGACAACAACAATAGCAGCAACCCCCCCCCCCCTCCCTCCCCTTTTTTCCACACATATTGGAGACAAACGCAGAACAGGAGCAGACACATTCGGACATACGTAAGAGCAAAAATGCCAACACGAACACAGGGACGCACACTGACACACACAACACTCAAACACACATACACACGCATATTCGAACCCTCTAAACATTTGACACAGACCCGCCCCTGAACCTCTTGCCTGAATCTCCTGTGAAGTCACTTTGGAGGCGTCCAACGTCTCAATCAGTTCGATATCGTCCACAGGACTGCCCTGGGAGGCGCTCAGCAGGTAGAGAATTTTGTCTTCAATTTCCTTCAGTTCCCCCTTCATCTGGGCGTTGCTGACAATCAGCTGGTTCTTCGAGTCCTCCAAGTCCGGCCGCTCCTCGGCCACTGCAATGCCCAGCAGCTGATCTTGAAGACCACTAATAAAGAGAAATGTTTATCAGTGAATATTTGAGGCCATGCATTCCTGGTCACAATTTCTAAACCACACAGGGATTTCGAGCCTGGGATTTCTGCGGTTTAGATTGCACTGGGGCTTTTACGGCGCTTGTTTGTTTGTTTTGTCTATGTTGGTCATGTTCAACTCGATCATGGCCATATTGTGCCAAATACAGTAAGATATGTGTACACGTCAAGAGGAAGAGACGAAAGAGAGCAGGGCATGCTATGGAAGACATCCAACCGATGGCTGACTTTCACTGCCTGCAGGTACGTTTTATATACGTCGTTCAACCTCCTTTCTGGTGGTTATCTCTCGTCACTACCTACCCGTGCCAGGAGTGGGTTAAGTCGCGCGCCTGCTGCCTTCCTCGGATGTGCAGAGCCTACCTATATACCCTGGGACCCCGCAAAGGAAGGTTTTACGGTGCAGCGTCGCCTGGGTCATATTGCATCAAACACTGAATTTAACTGGTAAACGGATATCAAATGATATCTTTAACATGGATTATCAAACAACTTAGCTACCAAGAGCCGTCAAGAAGTATAGTAATTATGTGTAAACATGACGTTGGCCTTCTGCCTTACCCCGGGTCTTCATAACTTTCTCAAATTGCTCACGCTGATGTTTAATATAAATCTGTTACACGTGAACTGGTCCCAATGGTTTGTGGTCTCGCTCTCCTAAGGAAATCGTCTAGAAACTGATTTGAAAAGTGACTTCGGAATCAATAAACTGGATGCAGCCGAAACTATGCCCACAACTTTGGGGATTCCTCAAGCTGTTTATTTGTTTGTCTTGGAATTTTAAGCACATCAGCACGATTACGAGTTTACACGATTACGAGTATATCGTACTTAGCACGGTGACTACATTTACACGTCAAAAAGGTTGATCAAGAAGGAAAGAGAGCGGGAATGAAGACAGGAGAAAGAAGAGAGAAGTCACGCATGGAAGGTTGAGAATGGCATTCCATGGGCCACATCCCGCTGACAACAGGCTCTCACCACCTGCAGGTGGGCGCAGAGAACCTACTTACTTACCCCTGGGCCCCAACAGTGGGGCAGTATAGATAATGTGTTTATGAGATGCAAAGAAAAATAAAAATGTGTATATAGATCTGGATAATCAGCGATTGTACAGCGAAACTAGGAAAAGACGAATATAAGTAAATGCCTGCTAATTGTGTGGGACGGTACAAGCTTACAAAGTCAAATATTTGATGATGGTATTCTGCCGTACAGAGCAACCTGGTGTAAAAAGCTCAAGATGGCCTGTGGTTTGTTCCAACCACAGACGTGCACACACATAAACACACACATGCACACATACTCATACATCATGTATACACACGGATACACACGTGCACATACAGAATCACACACACACACAAACACGTGCAGACACACACAGATATAATTACACAAATACATACACCCAGGTACACACACACGCAGACATACACACACACACACACGGGTTACCTGGGCGACAGTGTGAAGTTGATGAGGGTCACTTTGGTGGACACTTCCGGTGTGTAATGAGGATTGGGCAGTTTGGTGGTAAGGTAAAACTGAAAGTCCTTGTGGTAGGGCACCAAGTTGTCGCCAATTTTGATCACAAGGCTGCCTTGTTGTTTGAAGGTCTGTGGAGTACAAGTGCCCAGAGCTGGGAGAATTTCTCACTTTGGTCCAAAGAGGTGAACGTTGACCAGCAACACAAGGGCAAGCCGTGCAGATCTTGACATATTCTGCCCACAGGGCTTTGAACTGGCTCACTTGCAGCACATTTTTAAATTTTACTTTCCACACATTAAGCCAGACTGCCCAGTGTCAGACACATTGGAATCCCGAAACTTTCGCCAAGACAAACAAACCTGGTGCCCTCAGCGCCGCTTCCCCCGCCAACCATCCCCCCACCACACAATCTGTAGTTCCCCAAGCCAGGATAACTTTGGACAAAGAGCCAGATTGACCGTCTACCAAATTACTTCCCTTTGCCGAGTACAAGAGAAAACAAACGAAATTGGTTAAGAAGGAAAAGCCACAAGTTTTCTTGTTATATGAGACACAGGCAAAGAGTTTAAATAGAACAAGAGGTCGCGCTCCCTAACCTCTCTGTCCGTAAATAGGAACCCGGCAGCCATCTTTCTGTGTAATAAGCGGCTGTTTCTTTGTTTGTTTGTGTTGGGGTTTAACGGCACAATAGCGCGATAACAGCTATATTGTGCCTAACACGGTAAGTACATTAACACGGTAATAATGAAGAACATGTTTATGAGTTATAAAAGATATCGAATTATATATAAAAATTTGGGATATCCAAAAAATGTATAACAATACCAAGAGATTGATGTATGCAGTTTTGCGGCGACCCGGGGGGTCGTCGCATTTATGTCAGATGTTAGCTTTTAATTCATAGTTTTATAGTTTATTATACAGGCCAACCTGGCGTAAAAAGCTCAGGATGGCCTATGGCTTCGTTTTTGTAAATAAATCCTTCAGGGAGCGACTCGAGAAGTGGAGACGAAAGAGTTACTTCCCATGCATTTTAATTGCAAGTTTTCTGACATTTCGCGCCATTGATTTTACGCTCAGATTTTCCATTGTCACCTGGCCAGCTCTCTCGCACCCAGAGGACTCCGAAACCAGTGGTGGTATGCGCATCTGCATTAGTGCAGAATCAAATATGAAATTTTTGACATGTCATATTATTTTTCGTGAATTTTACATTTAACCCTTTCCCTACCAAAACATTAGGACTAGGACACATTTAATGACTTCACGTTGTCTGTAAACTCCAGGTGAAAAAATAGAGCTAGGGGGAAATTCTAGTGGTTCACTTCAAAAGATACAAATACAATATGTAGGTCCCTGAAGCAGATATTTCCATCACCTGGTGCGCTTTTACGAATATCAGAAACATTTAGTATTGCTCTTGGCGTGCAAAGTGTTAAGACAATACAATTTGACTCTGAGGGATCGCATTGAATTTTCTAAACACACCGGTTTATCACTTAAAGGCAATTAGGCTTTTAATGGGCCCTGCAGTAAGGAAAGATATCAATGGTGGCTCTTGTCTCTGGTACATCCATATTATGGAGTACTTGAGATCGAGTACATTAGTTCAGACTGCTGTTTATCTAAGCGAGAATTACATATTATGTACTTGTCTTCCTGGTTTGACATTGATATGAAGTACAGTTCTCTATAATGTGACAAATCTTGACACTGCAGTCTCTGCTATCAGTGAGTAACAGTGCCTGAGTGAAAAATAATCCTATCATTCTATTGATAACTTTTTAAACTTCTTTTCTTTCATAGATTATAAATATTTTTCACGGCAACCCCTTAAAGCCCAGGTAATCCTACTTTCTTAGGATTGAGAGGCTTTAAAAAAAAACAAAAAACGACACTTATTGTCACATGGCTTGATAAGATTAAGTTGAAGCTTTCACAATTCTTTTCTCTCTCTCTCTCTGTCTATCTGTCTCTCTTTCTCTCTCCCCCCCCCCTCTCTCTCTCTCTCTCTTTCTATCATATATCATACTTGTAAGAGTCACTTGCTCTGCGATATGACTGTTTATGTTTTCTCAATGACTGCGATAAGTGTTATTACACAGCGATAGTTATATCTGCGACAGAATAAATCTACTCCACTAGAGAACTGTAGCTCTCCTTAATCTTTTAGAGTGTACAAACATAAGTGATAATAAGGAGATACTAAAGTTTCTTCATTGGTGTATTCTAGGTCTACGCTTCACGTCACAATAGCCAATTTGAAGTCAAAGTAATTTCTGAGTTATAGCTTCTCTCCTTACGGTAGCAGATAAGGTACGCAAAAATGTCTGAAGATTGATCTGGCAGTGTTCTGCAGAACCTTAATTCCCACTTACTTTGAGAATACATGTAGAGATCTGGTAATAGGTACAAAAATATGAAGACAAATTATTTTGCCCTAACAATACCTCTGAGAACCGAAAAACAGAAAAGGCAGAAGACAAGATGGACTGACAACATCTAGAAATTGACAAAGAAAACATTTGCGGAGATCAAGACCATTTCCCACAATCGTGACGGGTGGAGAAGATCGATGCATGAGTCGTTAAGAGGCGCTCAGATAGACTCAGGAGTGGAATATGAAAGAAAAAGAAAATACACCTCCATTCCCCACCCCAAACTCAAAGTGCCCAAACCTGAGACATCTCTATGTATTCACAAGAACAGGGCCAACCAAAGCGGACTCGATTGACATCGGGTTGCCTAGCTATGTTGCTGTCATGATCTGTGTCCTTGATGTAGCCATCGTTTTCCTACGTGTTAAAATGCCTTATTTTATCATCTTTTGCAGCCAAACACTTTTTGTCTTTTTCCCAAGGCTTTGTCATCTTTGCCAGCAAAGTTTTGATAACATTTCCGTGTTGATGTGGTCAGTAAATGAAGCTAACACTGTGCTACATAACTGGTGCAGTATATTATGCAATGCTCGGCTTGCAACCGGATGTTTAGAATCAGCTACAAGAGACTCTGCACAAACATCTGGGACAGGAGTTTAACACTTTTAAGTCCAAAGTGCCATGTTTGTTGCAAAATTAGGAATGGCTAAAAAAAAAAAAAAAATGATAACTAAGAATATGATGTGTTTTCATAAGAGAAAATTATTTTAGATCACGGATTATTCAAACAGACTCAACCTAAATGATCTTACAGCATAACTGTGGACATTCAGTTCTATCATAGGACAATTATCAGTTCGTACTTGCTTTAGACTCAGGGTTTAAAGTTTAGAATTCGAATCCTGACTCATCTGAGAGTCATCTCGACATTTTGTTCGTGGGAAAGCCAATTTTCACACGTTTCCTGACTCAAAACCAAATTAAAATGGATATACGAACGACTATGGACAGTGAATAACATTGATAAGGTTTAGAGGGATAAACAGCCTGCCACCTTTTATTCATCCCAGGAAGCTGAGAACGCACATGTCTTCATTGGGTCAGGTGGGGCAGTAATAGATTATAAAGTGCTTAGAGCTTGGACGGTACAGGGATAAGCAGTAGATCTGTATAAAATCTTTCTATTATTGTTATTAGAGTGCCAAGCCCTTGCCTCTGTGACACCAATGCAGAATACAGACTGCTTCAAGCGCAGTATATCATGTACACATAGATTGACAATTTGCATGTTAGTATACATACTATGGCAGTGCTCAGCTGCTATCAGCTGAACTTCGAAGTTTTCAGGTTCAAAATTGCCAATCCACCTAAGTTTTAAATTGGTCTCGGAAATATTGCATAAGATAAGACTGAACATTGTGCTGTTTCTTCTCCAGTACAAAGTGCTCCTGTACTCCCTAGACGGCCGCTGTCTGGCTCGCTACAGCGCCTACGACCTGGCCCTGGGCATCAAAGTTTTGGCCTGGTCTCCCTCCAGTCAGTTCTTGGCTATCGGCAGTTTTGATGAGAAGGTAAGTGTATCTATCTATCTATCTATCTATCTATCTATCTATCTATCTATCTATCTATCTATCTATCTATCTATCTATCT
>JBCAUA010073996.1:0-10944 GCA_038406235.1 Peronia verruculata
CCCCCCCCCCCCCCCCCCCCCCCCCCCCCCCCCCCCCCCCCCCCTCCCCCCCTCCCCCCCCCCCCCCCCCCCCCCCCACTCTAATTTAATAAAGCAAAAGACCCAATTTTCCGGACTTACTTGTTTAGAGACTTACAAGAACGTCATGACGCTAGCAAATTTCAAAGCTCAGTAGGCCTACAGATGCCCCTCGAAATTTCAGAACTTGAAATACATGGAGGGTGTAGTTTTATAGCTCGAATAGTTTATCCTCCACCCTTTTTAACCTAGAAAAAGTGATTCTTTGCAATTCATATGTGCTTCACTTGGTTTGATAGATCAGAATATCCATTAGACATCGGCATGAGATATTTTTTAGGCCTTCATATTTTACATTATAACTGGATGACTGATTGAATATAACAAATGATTGGTGAGCCGAATTAAGATACCAATATGGAAAACATTACGAGTTCAAGCAGAGGTATTTTGAGAGAAGACTTATCTCCCAGCGTTTCTGCCATCTTTTTTTTTTAAATTTAATTTATTATTCTTTTTTTTTTTTTAAACAGTTATAAGTTATTTTCCCTGCCAAGGTCAAGAGAAATAACTTGAAGCATTGCAAAGAAGAAAAAAAAATCACTATGCTTTTATTGTTCGATTCACTTGAATTGGAAAAAAAAAAAAAGAAGAAAAAAACTTACCACGACGAGAAAAGACTAAAGAAAGTCACCCCATGTCGAATGTTTCAAAATATTCAAATAACAACTGAAAAATAAAATCAATGTCTTTCCTCTTTACAATGCTTTGTTCTATAGCTCTCATACTTGACAAAGAGGAGTGGTTTGGCTTAATGTAATGGTCAAAATTACTCATTACCCCAATATCTCTTTCTCTCTCTTTGTCTCTCTGTCTCTCTCTCCCTCTCTCTCCATCTCTCTCTCTCTCTCTCTCTCTCTCTCTCTCTCTCTCTCTCTAAAACGATGTTTTTCATTTGTTTCTGATCCAGTTTTTTTACCCCACCCCCCTTCCTCCCTCGTTCATTAAAAAAATATTTTGTTCCAAGAGCTCACACAGTAGCACACATTGAATAGTAAATAATGATAACGCATGATGATGTGATGCTGAATAATATAATGATGACATCAGTTTTCATTACCTTAGTAATGTGCTTCAGTTTTGATTAGTTAAACATCGTTTCTTTACTATGTCCCTCATTTTGTTCAACTTCATAGGAATGTATATTGAGCGGCCTGAGACAGACGGACCTGACATAAAGCAATAAACAATAATAATAATTTAAAAAAAAAAAAAAGTATCGGTATAACGATTATATTATTCTCTGTGATCTATAACATGAGAATCCCTTGCAAAGAAATGTATTGGCCAACAGGTAAGGGCGGTCGCTACAGCCAAAGGTCATTGCCGAACGGAAAAAACGAGTCGACTTATTATGACGTCACGGTTCAACGGAGATATCGAACTTAGAGATTGTCACCGGATGGTGGCCAAAAATGTAAACTGTGAAAGATCTATAAACTTTTTCAGCAACAAATACAGACATTCTAAGCAGCAGGATGTGACCAATATTAATTATTATTGAAATTTATACTATGTAGGCCTACCCTTCGAGAGCAGAGACACTGGGTGCGTGTGGTTGTCAAAGCATAAGCCTACACACTAGAGCTAACTATATAATTACATGTATAGTAGGCCTACGCTATAATTATTAGCAGACCGATTGTGATAACAACGTTTTTTTTTGTGTTTGTTTGTTTGTTTTTGTTTTTTTTTAACCAAGACAAAACTGCCCGTCTTTCACCATTAACCCACGAGATAACCACACAAAGAAACAAGCAAACTATTAACCCATTCGTAATACTGTAATGATGGCCACTTTATCCCCTCCCCCCCCCCTCTCCCTCCCTCCCTCTCTCTCTCTCTCTCTCTCTCTCTCGCTCTCTCTCTCTCTCGCTCTCTCTTTTTCTCTGTAGCCACCCATTGGTCTATCTAAAAGACTTCCTTTCATCCATCCATCCATCCATCCATTCATGCTTCCATCGATGATTCCATCCATGATTCCACAGCCTACACTCATCCATCCATCTGTCCATTCTTCCTTTCATCCATCCATCCATCCATTTATCTATCCATCCGTCCATCTATCTACATTTATCCGTCTGTCTGTCTCCGTCCTTGTGCCTGTCTGTCCGTCTGTCCCTTTATTGATCAGTCTCTTCATATGTCTGCCTGCCTGTCTGATTTTTGGTTTATTTATCTTGACACAAAAGGACCTTTGTGTGTGATGAATAGGTTATAATTACATTATCTTACGAGAACAGCGCTTCATCTGTTTGTCAATTAGTCTGCCTACACCCATTCTCTTAACACTACCAGCTGTACTTTATGTCTGTCTCCCACCATGGGATACGCCACTGAACATGATGTAATGCAATACGGACGTGACAGTTCAGCTGGCAAAGTTGATATAGATAGTAATGGGCCATGGCACAGTGTGAACGGTGACTGTCGAGCTCGAGTGTTGATTATTTAGATCTAGTTCAGCTTTTAGCGGTGGGTGAGTTATTTTGGTAAGACATACATTTGAACATGTAGCAGGATCTGGACATTATTAGCCTTCCGTGCTTCTGTTATGGGCTGATGATAATTTCACGAATACTGTGCAAACACAATCAGATGAAAATGTGCACATTTAAGGGCCATCAAGGCTTACGGTATCTGTAGTTTAAAAAAAAAAAAAAGGAAATAAACAAACAACAGAATAAGGAAGTGATATTATCTTGTCAATTATTTATTTATTTATTTATTTATTTTATTTATTTATTTATTTTTATGTATTTCCTTGTTTCATGCCTAGAATACCCTAGGCCAAAGTCCACGAAGAGAGACTATAACTGTGCAACGTCAACAGTGCACTTTGGCACACGTTTCCAGAATCGTGGATATGTAGGCTAAATAGTGCCCATAGACCTCTGCCCTGGCTTTGCGGGAATAGGAAATGTTGGTGATACTTGTACCGATATTGATATAGGTAACAATGAATGGATGGAAAAAATCAGGCTTTCACTTTACGTAATGCAACGACTCTATAAACTAGAACTAGATCTATAGGCCCTCTATGGAGTTTTTGTTTTTGTTTTGTTTGTTTGTTTGTTTGTTTGTTTGTTTGTTTGTTTGTTTGTTTTAATTTTAATTTTTATTATTCTTATTCTTATTATTATCATTATTATTTAAGTGAATCAAACAGAGCATAAAAGGGAAGGGTTCAAATGCAAAGAACCTGCAGACCGAGATACAGTCTTTCATCGGAGCAAGAAGACTAGGCCCATCTTCTCTGAGATAATGTGATGCTATGTACAATTTTTAACATAAACAATGTCATGTTCCTTCTTTAATTCTACAGCATTACTACTTCTATCCGTTACTGTTTTGTTCACCGTGAGTCTAATTTTTACAAAATTCATCCAAAGGGCTCACTCCAAGCAGTCTCCTAAAGCGTTTTAATAGTTGAGTGACGAAATCATAAATTGTGTGAACTAGGCCTATTTGCCTAAGCTGTGGTAAACGAATAAGCTAGACATATTTTCACAAAGAGCTGCAGGCCTAAAGTTACATTAGTAACAATATTATTTTTATTACTAATGTCAGAATGCCCCCCCCCCCTCCTCCCAAGAGTGGTTTTGTTTTCATAGACGTGTCTGTAATAGTATGTCGATGTTTGGCATAGACATACTATGTCATGTTTAACGTATGATGTTCAGATGTTTGTTTAAAGGGAAACCATCCTTCACAATGACGAATACGAAATTTTGTAGTAGCTTCTCTTGTTTCCTCTCAAGGGTCGGTCATTATAAAAAAAATATAGTCCCTAAAAAAGATTTAATTTCAATTATATTCTGTCAATAAAGCATGTCAAATTTTCTTTTTTTTTATATAATTATCAAGTTTTTTTAAATATTGAAGTTTTTAATGGAAAATCAGTCTTTTTTATTTAAATAGTTGTAACAAACAATGAAGAACCCTTTCGTTGTATTCTGGCATGCGAGTTCATGACCCCCGGTTGAACCCCCCCAGCCTGGGTAGTGAGATTATCTTACGATTGACCGCCCAGTATTGCCGGGTATCTTGATCTTAGCCTGTGTACCAAGTTGCTGAGCTCTAGATCTAGATCTAGATCTAGATCTGGGGAGGAAAAAAGAACAGTTTCATCACATAATCAGATTTTTAACTAGGTAAGCAGTTGCCCTGATTTCTAGCTAGATTAGACCTGTCACTGTGTCGACTCCAGTGCCGGCCCAACGCCGGGCAAGGCGGTGTTTCCATGGATTAACATTTCAGATTAACCATACTTCAGAGATTGAGGTGATAACTCTAGAAAATGGGCCATCAAGCATTAGCTGTGCTGTAGTTGTAGGCTTCCACTGGTAGGGCAACGCCTGTAGATGAGGACCATTGAAAAGAGAAACTGAGAGGGTAGGAACGAGGTCGAGGGTGAGAGTTGAGTTTTAACCCTTCACTTGCAAACCATAGTACGAGGTATATCCAGGTCTCTCCTGTGTGGGAATGCAGAATTTCTTGACATTCAGTACATGCTGTTGATTGACATATGACATACACAACCAAGTAATGGGAGTCCAAATCAGGTGTAATACTTTCCTTGTTCATGTAACAATAGACCTGTCTCGATTACATTCTGTGAAACCCCCGGTGTCTATATTTAGAAAGGGGGCAGTCGACCACACTGGCATAAACTAAGCCTACTCATTAAGGGTTTGAATTGGAAGGCTGGTTGACAAAACATGCTGTTGGGTCGTGTGTAATTGTGATTCAAGGCGAAAAGATCATGAGGCTATGAAAGTGGTGATTTTCAAAAGATTTCCACAGCCGAAAACCCAACGAGAAAGATGTATGGAGTGAATAAGGCGATGCAATCGCCCGCATAGTTATCAGCAACATTGATTACCACCATTTTGTGTGCTCAGTGGCGAGTGTATGTGTTAAGTGTGTGCTTTTGTTCAACAAAGCAGCAGCTAGATTTGTGTTGCTTATCCATAGTTTAAGTTTACAATACAATGCCTAAGAACCCACCGCCTAAGAGCCCGGTCCGCCAAGGAACCCGTCTCTGCTGCGAAACAGAATTTTTACTCAATAATTTACCCTTCTAAGAACTCGCTCAGGGTGCACCCAAATAAAAAAATCCGTCTAAGAGCTCGGTGTTGGACCAAGACACCCCAGTACTTATGGTATAATTCCACATCATACTGTCCACTTGAGAGAAACAGACAGTGCTAAATGTGCAGTAAAATGGGGATGGGGGTGGAGGGAACAGGTTGACAAAGGAGTGGAAGTGATGGTTGATGTGACTGCAAAATCAAGCCACCTTATTATAGACTAACCCAACCATTTCTTTGTTTGACAACACATGGGACAGCACATGTGATTGGTTCTGTGGATAAGGTGTAAGTTTAAACTCCTGACTGGTCAGCTGTTTTGTTACATCGGTCGGTCTGTAAACATGTGTGTCCCTCGTGCAATTGTCCATGCGGTGACATAGCAGCCAATATCATGTTTTCAACAATAATATCGCTATGTGAAAACTCACACGGCCTTTAAGTGCTAGGCAGTATTGATGTAATACGCTAAAAAGATCAGAAATTGCTACATTTAGTTTAATTATATAACACACAGGGAATAAGTTTCAATAAGGCTGTACTTAATCACATAGATAAATCTTTAACTAACAGCAACAATCAACTAATCACAGTAGTGGAGACAATCTGTGGTCAGATGAGTTGCGTAACTTTTCAATATTTGCCTTAGAACCCCTCCGCCTAGGAGCCCACTTTTTTTGTCTCCCAACGACCGGGTTCTGAGGTGGAAACCACTATTATTAATTTATATATATCATCTAGTACTACATGTATGTGGGTGATCTAAATCAAGATATGTTACTTTCAAAGACACAGCTACTCCCAGAATCTGGATAAATGTATAGAATTTATGCTCAATACTAACGTGTACTTTATATCAAAGTTTAAATAAAAAAAAGAAGGAAGGGAACTGAACTGTGTATGAAGAGAATTTGTGTAAATGTAATTTATCACGCAGATTCCGCTATGAAGAAACCTCAACACCATATCAATATAGCCAGGGCGATGTCCATGTTTTTTTCAATGTTTTTATTTATTTTAAAAAAATATATAAAAAACCCATTAATCTAAGGCTTGTGAACAAGAGTATGTTGAATAGGCAATGTGTTGTTTAAGATACTTGTGTGTGTAAAGTTTTGCTGTATCTTGATTTTATTGTTCTCATCTTTCTCCACCTTCTGTATCATTAACAAAACAAGCTTACCCCACAACGGTTGAATGGTGAGATGAAAAGCATATTAACTGAAATCAAACGTGATTATTATGAAAATGCTCACTGTACAAAACTAACGATAATGCAAATTCAGTACGCTCATTTCACATTTTTGTCTGATCTGAGCCCATGTTAAAGTACCATAGATCTAGATCTTCATCTGCTGACTTGCAAATAAAGTCCATCAACCTATTAAGAGGTTAGATTTCACTACATCTAGATCTTGATCTCGATCTAGTCTAGTCTAAATCTGAATTAAGATCTAGATCCAAGTCTCGACCTAGGCCAGAATTATTATTACAAATGAAAAAAAAAAAAAATCGTCTAGATGCTTAAAATGCAAGGCTTATCAGTATCACCAATAAATGAACGAATAAACATTTTATACAACTTAGATCTAAGTCTGAATCTAATGCAGTGGGAGACAGGAAATGATGAGGAAAAAAAAAGGGAGGGGGGAAGAATGTTTGAACTATAAGTAGGATTTAGATCTAGATCCATGCTCATGTGTAATCTCCAAAATTAATATAACACAGAGACCCCTCTATTCCATAGAAATTCTTGCAAAAACAAAATGTTCCTCGCCCCAAAACTAACTTTCTGCTGTTAACCATCATAGATCGCATGCAAGTGCAGCTCGAGATCTGCCCCTTTTCTAAAAATAGATGCACAAAATTTCTGGGCGATGGGCTTCATGGGAGACTACTATTGATAACCATGAGTAATAGTCAGGCTTCTGATTTTCTTGTGGGAAAGTACAGAACAGGTGCCGGTTGGCTCCCTCACAGTGATGAGGACTGTGCTGGTGGGGTTAAACAGTGATCGAGATCAACTTTATCTCTGATGGTTTGCACAGGACTGAAATACTGGTGTAGCAGTCTGAAGCAGTAAGAAAGACTTATTTAGTTTGAATAGTCATATTTTTCATGTAGTAGCATTTTAGGTGTGACATCAATAAGCTATGGTACCAGTAACACTGTTACAATGAGCTCCTCCTGAGAATCCGCTGTCACAATGAGCTCCTCCTGGGAATCCGCTCTCTAAGAACCCGTTCTGCCCAAAACCAACTTCTGCTGCTGAATGGAATTTTTTCTCTGTAACTATATCTCCCTCCAATTGCATCTGCCTTGTTGTGGCGGGGGAGCTTGTGTGTCCTTACGATCTATGGCTATGCCGGCGGGGACTTTGTGGGCCCTGGCAGCTTCAAGCAAGCCAGACAGGTCGCTGGGGAAGGGGCCAGACTAAGGGGTGCATACAGATAAGTCCTGGCAGCAGCGTATGGGTGAAAAAGAGGGTAAAGAAGATACACTTTTCATATATGGCTTCTTTTTCAATGTCGTGAGCAGATGATTTCTTCTACAGGAACAATGGTCAGGACCTCCGCACTGTAAGTGCACTGCATGACGAGAAGGCACCTGTAAACTACTTCCTTGTACTTTTGCTAAATATTGCATAGGATGAACTCACAAAATGGAAAACGTTATAGTTCTGAGTCCTCTAGGGGGGACCTGAACTCAATGGCTACTGGGTAGGGAGAGTCCGTGTCAGTGACAGATAGCTGTGATGACGGTAATGGATTACCCGACGGAGGTTATTGGAAGCGGACATGTAGAAACTCCTCAAAAATACAAAATCACAAAAAGAAAATTAACATTACAAGCTTTAGGAGGATCCTGAACAGAGTAGACCGGGTTGGAAAGGCAGCCGAGCTGGACTTAAATTCAAAGAAGACAAAGGTTATGCATGTTGCAGGCAAATATAACACTAGACAGGACCAGATCATGCTAAACCAAGTCCCTCTAGAAAGTGTCAAGGACTTTAAATATTTAGGTTCAGTCAAGACACACAATGGGACATGCTCAAAAGACATAAAGATGAGAATTGGAATGGCCAAGAACAGCATGGTTCAACTGAACAATATTTGGAAAGACCACAGCATAACAGCAGACCTTAAGATAAAACTCTTAAAATGTCTTGTCTGTCCGGTGATGTTGTACGGCTGCGAGGCATGGACAATGAAGAAAGAGGATGAAAGACAAGTGGAAGCAGCAGAGCTGTGGTTTTACCAAAGACTGCTGAGGGTCAAATGGACGGATAGGCGCTCAAATGAAAGCATACTGAATGAGTTGGGTACTACACACAAGCTCTTAGTACTCATACAACGAAGGAAACTGAAATATGTTGGACACTCAATCCATAATGAGAGAACAGATTTGATGTCCACTGTCCTCCAAGGTAAAGTGGAAGGAAACAGAAACAGTGGACGGCCACCTGCATTACTTGCTAGAAACATCAGTGGCAAGAAACTCCAGGACGTGGTCAGACTTCGTAAAGATCGAGAGCGCTGCAGGCAATTTTGTGAGGATATCATGTGCAGCGGCCAACACTGTTCCCGGTGACGCCGACAGATACAGATAACTATATAATTTATCTGTCTAAGAATGCGATCCGAAATAAAGAATCCGCCTAAGAGCCTAGTGTCAGGCCAAGGCAGGCTAATACTCTGGTGTACTTTCACACTGGTGTCCACTTGAGAGAAACACACCGTGCTAGATGTGCAGCAAAATGGAGATGAGCTAGAGTGAACAGGGAGACAAAGGAGTGGAAGCAATAGTTGATGTATGACTGCATCTTCAGGCTTGGACAAACACATAAGCATTTCATTGTTTGACAACACATGGGACAACACTCGTGATTGGTTCTGTATAAACTAGAAATAAGTGCAGCCTTCTGACTAGTTAGTCATTTTCCTACTTCTGTCAGTTTGGCTAACTTTCAACACTTTTAAGTCACTCCCTGCAGTTATAATGTTATCTGTAGGGTAACATAGCAATACAGTGGTCTCTGCCTAAGAACCCGGTCATTGGGAGACAAAAAAAAAAGCTTGCTCTTAGGTGGATTAAAAAGTTATGCAACCCATCTGACCACAGATTATCTTCACTATTGTGATTAGTTGATTGTTACTGTTAGTTGAAGATTTATCTGTGTGTATACAAATAAGTACAGCCTTCTTCCATGCTGTGCATGATAATTAAATCTAACAATTCCTGGTCGTTTTTTAAATGTAATTACATTAGTACTGCTCAGCCTTTAAACGGTGAGTGAGTTTTCACATAGCAGCATCATTGAAAACATATTGGTATGCTAGCCTATGGATAATCAAACGAGTGACTCAAGGGTTTACAGACCGACTGAAGTAGCAAAACAACCGTCCAGTCAGGAGGCTGAACTTACTCACAGAGCCAATCACAAGTGCTGTCCTATGTGTGTCAAACAAAGAAATATTGTGAGTTAGTCCATAGTGTGGCCTGATTATGCAGTCATACATCAGCCATCACTTCCACTCCTTATTTACCATGTTTTCTCCACTTCTGTCCCCATTTTACTGCACATCTAGCACTGTGCATTTCTTTCAAAGTGAACAATATAAATGCGTGTCTCGGTCTGACACCGGGTTCTTAGGTGGATTTTTTATTTGGGAGTGGTTTCATGGAAGGGTAAATTATAGAGAAAAAATTCCATTTTGCAGCCGGGGCAGGTTCTTAGGCGGAAGGTTCTTGGGCGAAGACGACTTATCATGTTTTCATTCAACAGTGATAGCATTGTGTGGAAACGCATTCGATATTTGAACCCTGGACATTATTGATGAAATTATGCACTAGGAAAGATCAGGAATTGTTAGATCTAATTACAAAACACACAGAAGAGAGAAAGCTCTCATTATTTGCATAGATCAAATCATTATCTACCTTTAATGATCATTTAGCTATATTGAAGACAATCCATCACCTGATGAGTTGCATAATTTTCAGTCCACCTAAGATTGAAACCCGTCCACCTTAAAGCCCACGTTTTTTTTTTTTTTCTCCTGGTGACCAGAATCTTAGGCTGAGATCAATCTATTAACACTAGGGCATATTTTATCCTTGCAGGCTGTGAGAAGTCTATTTTAGAGCCCCAGGAGAAATTTTTCACTGATAATCATTGTGATCAGTGCCTCAGATGGTTAGTTAGTGTCCATCCCTGGCATTGAGGCTCCTGATATTAAATATAGTTTAAGGAGATTATAATCAAGCCTTTTATATGCCAGCAAAATATTAATGATCTATCACTGAATATAGAGCCCCAGGCCAGAGCTTGGATGACAGCTTGGATGCTTCACCATCCTGCCCACATCTCAAAATGGATGTCAACTTTTTTAGACCATTTTTATTTTCAGAAAAGACAGAGTTTTTAGAAGAGAACAAAAACCCAAAATCAAATTTTGAGCAACAACTTGGTTTCAGGACCTGCTCCCCCTGCCTTAACCCCTACCCCCTTCCTGATGACTGTTTCACACATTGCAGTCAAGTCTACATAGATCAAATTTTCTGGGACCAACCTAGTGGGTTTGATTAAAGGGAGTTTATCTTCGGTTTTAACAAGTGACTAATGAGCCATTATTTTATCACAGGATTATTTCCCATTATAGAGAAATCACCTATGGCTTCTGAACTATACATTAATCTTAACTCTAGAGCTGCGACCCAGCCTAAGGGCTACAACGCCCTGCGGCGCGCCTTGCCGGGCTTGTCAGTCTGG
>JBCAUA010074007.1:0-10944 GCA_038406235.1 Peronia verruculata
GTGTGTGTGTGTGTGTGTGTGTGTGTGTGTGTGTGTGTGTGTGTGTGTGTGTGTGTGTGTGTGTGTGTGTGTAAATGCACTAAATACAATTTCAAACCGTAATATTCTTTAAAGAACGGAAGAACGGAGAGGTATTCTTAACATCATAGCTTTTAAGTATCGATATGTCAAGGCCACCACCTTGTCCCTCTTTGCTTCTTGGCAGTTTTATTTCAAATTTCCCAATCTCTTTGCAAACATATCAACACCACTTTCTGTTCTGTCGAAGGTAAACACCACAAACCAAAGACTTCCACCCAACTGGATCATTTCCTTCAAGTAGCCCATGATCTACTGCATAGATTACGTCTTTTCAAATCCGTCCGTTAGTGACACTATTTCGCTCTCTCAGTGCGTAAACTATTATTCGGATCTACTTCAGCAAATGTGTCTCTAGTTGGTCTTTGTTTCACAGGTTTTGATTCTTTTATTTATTAGGGTCACTGTTTTCTCTAAGAATCATTAATCCTTAAGCAACAGGTGACAGAAACGTGCTCTGTTTTAAAAAATCGGTTTTAAACTGACACAGAGAGAGAGAGAGAGAGAGAGAGAGGGAGAGAGAATCATAAATTGTGTAATGATTATATTGTCTCCAGATTCTTACGTTATAGGAACAATAGTTCAAATATTACCTCTTCTTCCAGACCTCGAGTACCAGAGTACAATAAATTGATAGAGTAGAAATTTACATTACTCTCACATTTCCTAATCTGTCCGCTCTCCCCTACAAAGTCTATGATATTTAATGCAATGACAGAGCAGAAACATTTACGATGGATAGGAGTAAACGAGTTTTATTTATTTATTTATTTTTATTATTATTCTAAACTGCCCAAACGTCATTAAACATACTGACCCTTCTTTCCAGAATGATGGACATGATAGCTAAGAATGGAATATGACGTAGTATGTTATTCACATATGGCATACATAATGGCTACACCCGAGCATTTTAATCGTATGTATCACTAGGATGAATCATATAGATCGAACAGCAATATTCGGCAACTTATACAGAAAAACAGGAAGGAAAAAAGTAAGAAAATGCCATTGCCAGTTGAAAACTATAACTGCTTGAGGGTGGATTACAATGTGGATAATGCAGCTTATATTTGTCAGTAGTTTTCTGTCGTTGCGTTGGTCGCTTTGTCTGTTGAGCTATCTTTTATTTGTTTGTTTATTGCTTTGTATGACTTTTTGTTTACGTTGTTGTGCTTGTTTGTTTTGTTTGTCTTGTTTTACTCAACGTTCCAACATTTCTATATCAACCTCTTGAACGAAAGACATCAAACACGGCTTTTTTAGGGGGTGCAGAAGGACAGTTTCATTTTACAATGTAAATATGCATGAGGAATCTGTCTCGATGTCGGTTCGAATTGCACAGTTTTGCGCAATGGCTCTCTCCCTCTCTCTTTCTCCCTTCCTGTCTATCTCATTCTTTTCTCTCTCTCTCTCTCTCTCTTTCTCTCTCTCTCTCTCTCTGCTGTCTGTCTGTGTGTGTTTTTCTCTCTCTCGTTGTTTCTCTCCGTGCCCCTTCCTCTCTGTCTGTGACTCTCATTCCCTCTCTCTCTCTCTCTCTTTCTCTTTCTCTCTCTCTCTCTCAACTGTTGTGCGTCTAAGAATAGTCTCAGAATGGCAAAGGTGTGTGTTTTCGCTCCTGGAATGATGGAAAAATTGCATACCGTACCCGATCCTTCTCGGGACTGACTGTTGATATATTGGTCTGGTACCCGTCCTACAACCCGAGCCTGTAAGATGTGAAGGGCGAAACAGAGGATGAAAGGTCCAGAACGCCAAGGGGGAAATTTTCCAAAGTAATTCACAGGAAAATAGAAAACATAGAGCGATTGATTGAGAGAATGAAGAAGGACCTCAGGGGAATACAGGCTGTAAGGCTGAAATGAGAAGAGGGCTAAAGTAAAAGAGAGGTTGTGGATATCAGTTGGGGTTAACTAGTGCTAATCTAGAGATATAGGCCTTTTCATGATAACAATAGAACCATTACGTTTGAAATATCGACCAGTGTGCGTCATTGTTATCTCTATATCATTCTTGAACTGTGCGCCTTTAAGACAAAGATCTACATTATAACTCATATTCCAAAATTTCCTTCTCATGGCTCATTTCGAGCTGGAGGTCACAAAGGCAAAAGGAAACTTTTTTTTTTCTGCCTATATGGCAATATTACTTAAGGTTACATTATAACATTAACGTGTTAAGTGTTAACATAAAGACCACGTCATTCGTTGAACAATCGTGACTCACCTACCGTTCACCAAGTGAACACTTTCAACCAAAATAATAAATAGCGCTCGTTCAAAATGATGAAGAAGTGAGCAAAACAATGTACATATTACTATCCACTACACATTGCGTAATGCACAATAGCTCATATTCGACTAAGCAAAAAACCTGGAAATCCCCGCCAGAGTGTTTGTGCCCTCCTGCTAAAAACAGAACACTCACTGATGTTTGTTACCGCTCTACTACGAGATCCGAGAACAATTGGCACCGGTCCCGTGCATTTTTATATGTTTTTCTATCTCAGTGATAGTGAATAGTTTGGAGTGTTTGTATCATTCTACTAAATTACATGAGGATTTCCAGCCGTTCGCTTGGTCTGAATAAATTCTTTGACGGAAAGATTGTCGTTCACACTCTGTTTTGTGTACATGCTCCGTGTACAAAAGCAGCCTGACGAATGATGGAAAAATTTGACATCTCTTCCCCACAAAAACAAATCCAGGAGTGAACGAGGTTCTCTTGGTCATGCGACCGCCCTCAAAATACGTCATCTGATGCAAACTTCAGAGAGGCTCGGAAGCGACGACTCCGACAATAAGTGTTTTTCAGAGAAATCTTTTTTTATTTCTGTATCTGAACCAGCAGGAGAAAATTCCTAGAGAGATTTAAAAAAAAAAAAAAAAGATAGATGATACAAGCAAGCCGACTATCAGTCATAAACTTCTGAGATTAAAAACAGTCTTTTTTTTTTTAATAATAATGTGGTTTTAAGATAACATTGAAATTTTATAGCTAAAATTCTAAAAAAAATAATACAATATTTTGGGGCAAATAGATATTGGCATGCACTAAATATCTGTGCAATATTTGAACATTTTCTGTTATAAAATACTCAACACGTTCTTATCATTCAGTCATTTGCAATCCTTTTTACCTGTGTATCAAGTTTGCAACTCTTGAAAAGGTTATGTTAGGGTCCTAAATTACCTAAGGTGTAGTTTCGGATGACCTAGAGTGCAATCTGTAGGAATGAGGATGGAATGGCACTGGTCTGGGAGACAAACACTCAAATGTCAATAGTCCTCTGAAGATTAACTTATCTAGATTGTCATAGTAATGGATATGTTTGGAATTAATGATATGAAAGAATAGTCTCTCGAAGAGAATGAAAACGGTGTACGAAAATTCCATTAGAGGATACAGAAAACACTCTTGTTTTTTAACACTGGCAAAAATAGATGAATTGAAGAAAAGGCAAAGACTCCTTAACAAAACAAAACAAAAACAAAAAAACTAAACTCGGAGAAAATTACCATGATAATATTAAGAGCTTGTATTAGATCTTTTTACTCACTGTGTCTTCCCTCCTTTGACAGCTTTAATGTTTTCAGTTCTCATACTGAAGCGCCAGTTTCCCTAAGACGAATGCCTACGAACATTATCCCTCACCTCGGCCTAATGGAAGCCGTACAACGATACAGCCAATAACAACCAAGCTAGTTGTCTTAGAAAGGACGTTTGCAATCGTAAACTGCCGCGAGTGCAAGACGTGGCGAAAGAATAAATAAAGATAGAGACAATGATTGTTGGCACAGGGAAAACACGATCATTGATGACCGACTCTATATTACATTCCAAACTACTTCCAGGGGCCAAAACTAAAGCACATTATCTGGAGCCATTGAAAACAGAGTATCTGCCTTATCAGCATCCGCCTTTTCCCTCAACTCGGATCACCAGTACATTAAAGTCCATGGTGGCCTCTGCTCTTTCTCTTGTCTGATAAAATTGCGCGAACGCACATAAACATGTTTTCGTTATCCAACTTACTCCCTGTTTGCACTGGGAGGAGCGAGGGAAATGTCCTTCCTATCAGCTCTGAGACTTATTAGATTGTAGGTTGGTGAGGGTATTTTGCGTTTGTCTGACTGAGGTAATGGCTGAGACCACAGTCAGGTTGAAAGCGACGAGAGAAACAAAGAAGGCAACGAAAGGTCGATGGACCCTCCGTTATAGTACTTTGGCAAAAGGCTCTTCCCCTGCAGGTCCTTCTTCGATAAAATCGCTATTACATTTTTAGTTCTGTGATCTGTCTTTTAACACATATTGAATAATGTCCTTTTAACAAATAAAGTGATAAAAAGACTGTTTTGTTATTCTTCAAAGTTATATTTGAAAGGTTAAGAGGAGCGCGAGGGGGAGGAGGGGTGGGGGGGGGGGGATTTAAGTGTGAAGAAAAGCTGTTTTGTCAAAATACGTTAGAGCAGCTTTAAGATCGAAAAGTATATAGAGACTGCATTAGTTTCACTGTAGTTCCGCCTTTGAAGGTGACTGGTGGTTGTTTTTCAAAAGCACATTGGCTCTATCTTAACAAGGTTTAATGGTCGAATTTGTTGGCAAACTATGACCCATTGTGTATGTGTAGTTGTATGTAGAAGTTAACTCTTTTGATGTGGCTTTTGTTTTTAAAGGAGCATCTTAATATTGTTATGTGCCAACTATTTTTCTAAAACACGTTATTGTTTTCAACTCAAAGAGTGAGGTTTAAGTGACGATGATTATAGACGAAAGTATATTGTCCTTTATTATAACTGCATGAGATTAGGACCAACCATCGCAGGGGAAGATAACAGATTTGTTAGGACAGATTTATAATTGATAGAGTGAAATGAAGACAGCAGCAACAATAGGAGGGAACAGCAAAATAGCTACCTTGTTTTAGAGGTCAAGATATAACGTTGTGGAGATTGCAAAGATAGTTTTAGAAATGGACAGAAACAGTGTAATGAAGAATTAATCAAGAGAGCAAAAAGACCAGATAAGTCTATAGTCTATAGACACAATGTGATCAGGAGGACAAAAATACAAATTTATATAAAGATAAAGAATGTATTAGCATCCTTAAACGCTCGGATCCTTGAATAACAAGAGAGCAAGGTACAATGATACATGCAAAGCAGATAAAGAATATTTAGCATCTTTCAAAGCTCGGTTCCTTTAGCAACAAACCTTGAAGTACAATGATCCTTGCTGTGTGAAATCACAGAGAAGTGATAAAACGAGTTCCGTAATGATTTTCCAAATTTCATTATCTGACTATGAGAAGAACCTCGCTGTTACCTTTCTCAATCCTCCATTTTCATTATCTACGCTATTGTCTCACTAAACATCAGAGGACGGGCCGGATACCACCCACCTTATCCTGATCGAAACCAAATATTTATTTCATGCTCATTCTGGCTCGGAAGACATTTCCTGCATGCCAAGAGAATCCAGATTGGCCTCTCTTCTTTGTTACATCGGGTAACATCCTAGGTAGAGCATGAAAAAAAACAAAAAAACACTGAAACAACTCACAGGTATCTTTGTGTGGGCCATTCCTGGTTGTGAATAATGCTGGTCTTGCTTTGGCCTATGGGATCCCCAAATCCATTTTGTTCCGCTTCACTTAATCCTTTTCAGTCCAGTCTTCATATGTTTGGTTTGATCAGAACGATTACAGTTATATTATTACGCTAACTACAAGTTAGAAAGACATAATATTACTATGTTTATAATAAAAGTATCAACCACTGCAGCCTTGCGTGACATATTTAATGCGCGATTAGGAATGATTTTGAAATGTTGAAGCCCTGTACATGTTCGATGTTTTACTTGAGAACTCACAGGCTAATAATGGGGACCAATTTTCCGTCAGCACTAGCAGCTGTTTCGGGTTTCATTGGTTCAAACAAAATAAATATTTAGGCAATATAGTATGGGAACGTCTATAATAGTAGTTCTGAACACAATGTAATAATTGTATATTTATTTATTTGCGTTTATGTGTAAATATTATATATGTCTTTTTCAAGGTGACGGGGGTGGGTAATTTGGTGGGGGGGGGGAGAGAATTTTGTTTTTCATATATATATGATGCACCGCCGTGATAAAGTGCCTGAAGATTCCTTTAACTGTGAGATCTTCTAAACCCTATGGCATGGCATGAGGGAAAATCTCTTTATAATTGCGTAAGAAAGAAATTGACGTACTTCCGGCCAAACCCCATGGCTTTCTGCTCAGACCGGGAATGAGGCAAAATCGTGTAAACAATAATGCTTAGCCTTCATTGTGATTGGTGGTTATGTACGGAATTGCCGGTAAGTTAGCTGGATTTTATGGAATTATTGTATTCCATCGTGCACGTGACCACAGACTTCAAGATCAAATCTTGTTCAGAGGTATAAGATTATTTATGAGCGAGAGATAAATGGTTTTAAGTAGTAGAACCTTGTTGACATATATCGAGGTGCTGAGAGTCTGGACATTGAGTTGGACCCAGAGAGTATTTTTAGTGTAAGATTGACACTCTAAAGGCGGCATGACAGTACCAGCTATAAGCATGTATTAGCCAATTCCTACCCAGCTTTATTTGTCAAATGACTTCAGCCAAGTTATAATATTAAAATCATTAATTTAATATCTTATTTTACCCTGCCTAGTCTGCGAATGTCGCATGTTCGCCTCACTTCCTGGTTGGAAATCTACTTCCGGCGGGAAGTCCGGTTGGATATTTCCCGAAATCTTGTCCTCTACTATTCGCGCAGGAGCAGCTCATCTGCTACGTCAGCCACGGAAGAAGGGCTTCAGTTCGTTTTCATTTCCTATTATGTTTGCTGCCATAACGTTGTACCGTTTGGCCTGCTGTGTCTTCTTGTAGAGTAGAAATCGCGACAGCAGCACCGCATTATAATTAATTATGGAGTCAAGATGCTGATACTGTGATGAAATCGCCCCTAGTGTTAAAGATCATCGTTCATTGTATTTTAACGTCTGTATAAACATCAGCCCATTGTATCCTGATATCTGTCCAAAGGTGATTAATTTCAGACTGTTCTGAGATCATTCAAAAGATCTTCTCACTGTAATCTGGCATCTGTCCATCCATGATTCCAGTGTAATTTAGTATCTGATGAAACATCACTCCTTTTTATTCTAAAATCTCTCTGAGACTCATCCTGAAAGATCACCCTCGGGTGTTCCTAACAAATTAATGCCCTAATATGGTTCCAGAGTGATTTTAACATCTTACCAATTCATGCGCCTGTCTACAAATTCTCTGAATTCTTATATGTGTCTTTCCTTATTATGGCATCAAAACTGTCGAATACTCTCTTATCAAAAGAGAGGAGTGCGATCAAGTGGGAGTCACCAAAAATTTATTTTTTCCCGTGGACTATACATTCCCACTGGGCGTTGATGATAGTATTCGGTTGCAAGACTGTCCCGTGTGATGTGCCAGGCAAATACGTGACCTCTCTGAGATGTTATAAGCCAAGGGTCGACTGTATTAGTGGGAGCCTTTACCGAACAAAGGTGGCAGCATCCTGATAAAAGACTTTAGGTAAACTCTATAGATTCAGACATAAGATTTTAGATAAACTCCAAAGATTCGGATTTAAGTTTTCAGATGAAATCTACAAATTCAGATGAAAGATTACCGAGGATCTCTGCAGACTCTGATATATGACGTTGAACAATCTCTATAGAATCAAATATAAGACTTCAAATCAATTCTACAAATTCAGATTTAAAAAAATTCAGACATAACGTACAAATTCAGTGCAAGATTTCAGGTGAACACTACGAATTCCAACATTGTTTGCGCTGTTGTCAAGAAAAAAAAATACATAGATTAATTATTTAATTACTCCCACAATGCTGTCTTTCCTAGAATCCAAGCAGGCACTGCAAACAGAGTTCCCAATAAAACAAATAAAATGCATGTTGTACCAACACTGATAAACTACTTAGTATTGGCGTCTTACCACGTTTCGCCAAACTGGACTCTTTCTGCCGTGTTTTTCTGTTGCTGTGTCGGGTAGGACATCTCCCTAAAAAGTACTGACAGCTCGACAGCGCATGGTCTTGCTCTCTGAGGCTGGTGAGTATCACAGCCTGAACTCAGCATGGACAGAAGATAGTGAGCAGCCGAGGGCAGTTAATGTGAAAATCATGTAACGATAAATGCTGTAGAAGAAACAGCCATGGCAGATCAGAGAGCCAGCCGGAAAGAGCAATAGGTGGACTTCAGGGCGAAAGTAGATGTTGGAAAATAATTCAGATCAGAAATACTAATGGACGTAATAGTAGAGATAGCTTTGTCCCATTTTTTTTTTTTTTTTGGTTTTCTTTTTACCCTTCCCTTTTTTTTTTTTATACGTGATTTTGTTACATCTGTCACCTCACTACAAAACTGCCACTAGCTATTGGAGTGTTAAACATCTATGCAATAAGTTGAAACAGCTTGTAATTTGTCCTGATGCCGCAATGATAACTGCTCAGATTGGAGGTTCTCTTTCCTGCTCATGCAGTGACTTGACGTGACTGGATTTACCGATGTTGAATGAGCATGTGAGACACCCTGAGAAGAGCGGAGAGCAGGGAGGGATGGAGATGGCTGGTGAAGAAATCATCCATGGCGCCCCCACGAGCAGCACGCTTAAAGGATAGGATAGGATAGGATAGGATAGGATAGGATAGGATAGGATAGGATAGGATAGGATAGGATAGGATAGTAATGTGCATGGACTGTTAGAGTAGACTACCTGTAGATGAAGGGCACTGTAACTGTTTATCTTTCCAACGATTATAAACTGATGGTCGGACATTTCGGGTGATTCAGTATTTCTTAATGTTGTTATATATATATTACTTTGTTCACGTTTGTGACCGCGCTTGTTGATATCGTATCATTTCATTTCTTTTTTTTTTTTTTTTCTAATGGGTAGGAGAGGTGTGTGTGTGGGTGGGGGGTGTAAGGGTGCTGGGGGGAGGGGGGAGGAGGTCGGAGGGGTAGGCGTCTTTTTTCTGTGAGACCGACACCAATTTAAATTGATTGTCGTTCCCGGTTTTTCATTTGTTTGTTTAAGTGATTTAGTTCTATTCAGCGATGTTGTGGCTTCATCTGGTCTGACAGTATATGCAACACTAAAGACTTCCACCAGTTGGAAATTGTGTGGGTGTTGATATTGTTGTTGCTTCTGTTATTATTATGGTTGTTGTTGTTGCTGTTTTTGCTGTCGTTGTTGTTGTTATTGTTGTTCATGCTGTTAATGCTATTGGTCTACGTTTGTTTTCTTTTTGTATGTGTCTGTTGTTCAGTGATTATGTTCTTTCATCGGGCCACGTAATGTCTACGAATCGAGCCAGAAACATGGCTAGACCCTTTAGGAAGTCTTAACGTTGGCCTCACATAATGAAATATGCATCCATCTCAAAAGCTTGTTGTTAAGACATCTGGCTCTTCAACGAGGATTTAGAATATTCGAGAACTGAAGGACCACTTGGCGTTTCATTTCATCACAAAAGTCTAGACGCAGTTTCTTAGTTTCTTTTTGTTGCTTTTGACGTCGTCGTCGACTTCCTCCTCAAGTGGACATGGGGTCCTTTAGCCACTGAAAAGAGTAATATCCATCATTTTCCATCCTCTGTCATTCGCCATCTCTGGGAATTGAACGGCATTGAAATCTATACTTCCTGTATCTCAGAATCAGAGACATTAACTTTGCGATCAAGTCTTTCTTTCCCTTGGGCTGTTCAGAATATTACAAGCTTTCAGTATTCACTGATTTATTTACGAGTCCAGGCCATAAGAACACATTTCTCAATTTCCTCGCGGGCTGTTTTAATGGTATATTTAGATGTTTCATTAGGTTTATCGATCTATATCCTATTACCCAGCACATGTCAAATCGGTGTCACATTAACACGGAATGTCACATGTCATCTTGGCCATGGGCCAGGCACAGTTTAATGGCTGACCAGTAAATAACGTCTCAGGTGAACGGCACAGAAATTTTCATTGCCAGTGGGTTTTTTGCTCCAGAACGAAGGAGCTTAGAGTGTCTTCCAGCAAGCATGATGATGCTTCAGATGATCTAGGTACCGAGATGCATTAACGTTATTGATCACTGTTTATAGGCGTTTTATAGATATGTTTTTTTTTTTTTTTTACTGTTGTTGTTGGCCTTGCTTTTGGTGGCGATCATCATGATGAATAAAAGTATATAAAAGACTAACAACATGCTAATTTTACATATTATTTCACCATTGTATATCGGATGGGTAAAAATTCCTGTTGTTTTAAAAATTGGTATTTATTTACTTTTCTAGAAACTTGAAAATCGTCTCAGACAGAAAAAAGAAAAATCAATGTAAACATCCGCAGGACCTTAAAGTCAGATGCGTCTCGTACGTAGGTTTAGCATGCCAGGCCTTAAAGTCCGATATTTTATGCTTTCTCTTTTGTCCTGTGGGAAGAGTCATCAAAGGTCGACAATTTGACTAGTGAGACCACTTTATTCAGTTTTTACCATATCGAGATCTTCCTGTTGTTATTTGCTTCTCTTCTTGTGTATCTGATTATCAGTCGTTTGTAATGTTGTTCCTATTGTAGTTCTTTGGTTTGACCATTGTAAATCAAGAGTTGTAAAAATTTAATTGCCCTAATAATGTATGTTTAATCTCCTTTTCAAACAACATTTTAAGAAAACTCTCTTTTACATAAAACAAATCATTTTATTAACATTTCCTTTCGTGTACTGCAATACCCTATTTACATTTTATATGTTTTCATTATTGCCCTGAAGAAGAGTCAAGTTGACTCGAAAATTTGGCAGA
>JBCAUA010074029.1:0-10943 GCA_038406235.1 Peronia verruculata
TAAATGCCTGCCGATTCCGACTTTATTGGACCATAAGATAAGTGCCACGCCCCCTGATCGCTCTTATTATATAGATAGGCTTAATTATAGCCCATGATCATATACAAGAGGGAATAGGCAGGCTCAAGGGCTTAGTTAGTTATCTTTGATAATTCAGTCTATTGCAACGGTGTGTCAAGAATAATATCGCTGAAAACGTTTTTTAGTCTAAAGAGAAATGTATCATCCTATTCTCTTGTCGATACCCCTCAAATCGTCCTACGTGGGAAATTTCTTCAGGTGCCTTTTTTTCAGGAAATGGGGAATTTTCCTTCAATCCGTATCTTGTTAAAGAGATTGTGTAGTTTTTCAACTATGGTGGGTATGTTTAATTTAAGAGCCTCAATTGGTGTACGTTCAGATTCTACTGCTGTTTTTTTGCTGACCGCTCAGACAGCACGACATCTTCTGCTATTTCATGTATAGTGTGTGTACTACGGTCTGTTCGTTTGTTTGTGTTGGGTTTTAACGGCACACCAGCACGATTACGGCTTTTTTTGTGTCAAACACGGTAAGATACTTTTTGCACGTCAAATATAAGCGCGGCAGAAGACAGGAGCAAGGAGAGGGAGAGAGAGAGAGAGAGAGAGAGAGAGAGAGAGAGAGAGAGAGAGAGAGAGAGAGAGAGAGATGAATTTGACATGAACGGTTCGATAAAGTTTTAGTGAATTTTTCAAAAATTCTACATCCTCAAATGTCTCACATCCAATCAATATGAGACGTATGTTGATTTTCCACCATATGAGGTTTTTAGTATCATGTGAAAGCTTATTTCATACCCTTTCAGGAAGTGAAAAAAGTTCTGGGCTAGCTTTATTCTAGCCAGAGATATTGCAGTTAAAGAGACAAGGTCAAGGAGGGACCTCCAGCAATGACGGAAATCCCAAGAAAATCGTTAAAATCAACGGTCGAACGCATAAATCTACAAACCACAGACGCACAGATTGGCTGAGCTTCTGGCTTACCAATGCTATTGATCATTCCTGTTTTTTTAAATTAATTACGTACTTGATTTTTTAAAAATTCTTTTAAATATTTCTTTTTATTAGACATTCCAGAACTTATGTAACATAAACGGATATATTTAATGCTTCCTATAATTCACAGTTATCTATTCTCTCTTGAGGTCAAAGGGCACTGTGAAGTTAATCTAGATTTTTTTTTTTTCATCAGGAACAGAACCAAAGATCAATGAAAATTAATCTGTTTTGATATAGACAGCCAAGTCTCTCTTACGTTCTGTCATCTACGGCATTGTTTTGATCTATAGAAACTGCGATAGTTCACGTCAACGTCCTGAAAACATCAGAAAAACAACAATAACAGCAACTATTCCTTACATTAAAAAAACAACAACAAAAGACAACAAATAACAAAACCCCGCAGAACCAGTGTAATAGACGTTATACGAGTTAGTAAAAATTCTGTCTCACGCAAAACCGCCGCAGTCTGTTGCCCTCATTGTCTGTCGTATTCTTCACACTGTTTTATTGGTCCTTATATCAAAGATCTGCCTGGAATGTTCTAGAGGGCTAGGGAGACAGTAGAGGGATAAGGTCAAGGGGATAGAGGGGACGGGGGGAGGAGGAGAGGGAGAAGAGAGAGAGAGAGAGAGAGAGAGAGAGAGAGAGAGAGAGAGAGAGAGAGAGAGAGAGAGAGAGGAAGAGCGAAGAGGGGGTAGGGATAACAGCTCAGGGAAAAGAAACCAATAAATTCGCTTCTAATGTCTCCTGAACGAAATTGTCACATGAGTGCGATTTTAGGCTCATTGGCCTGATGTATATAATTATGACATTAATTCTAAATTCTGCAGAACTGATGTCAAAATAATTGATACGCTAACTGGCTCACTTACATACAAATTAGCAACGAGTGCGTGTCAGGCAAGTGCTCACACATTTAGCAGAAGGAAATAGATCTAATGATCCTCGCTTTCCCATCATGGAGACAAATGACATGTTGATTTTATTCCCCCATCATGATATAGGAACGATCTATTTCGTCAGTTGCTAGCCATTATACCTCGAGATCTGTCAGGTTAACCGTATTATCTACAAGTTTTTGTCAACATAGGCTACATGCTACCTCTGAATGAAAATCACAACCATTTAACCTGAAAACCGTAAAACATCGCCAGGTAATTCTTCAGACATTTACAATTAATTTTCTGTGGCCCGTCTTGGTATCTCCTCTCTCCCAATCCACCTTCCCCCATCCCCCCTTTCCGTTTGAGTTGGGTGAGGAGAAGGGGCAGGGGGGGGGGGAGGTTAGGAGCAGAAGATTGACAATAACTGAATAAAGATTATCAGTGTGAAGATGAACACGTGTCCTTAAGAAAACAGAGACTTTAATTTTTCAGTACACATTCGACGTTATGTGTGGCATGTCAGCAACGTTTCAGAAAATCAGTTAATTGCACATTTACTGTTGGAGACTTACAAAGTTTTAGTTCTCGAATTAATAATAATAATAATAGTTATAATAAATAAATAAAAAAAAAAAAAGCTAGACATTTGTGTTATATCCCCCAAAATCCCACCATTCTCTGATGTAGATTCTTTATTTTTTAAAAATAATCTCAGCAACAATCAAGATCATTGCATGTTTTCCCCATTTATTTAACTCTTAAACTCTGATGAAAAAATGTCTCACTGCTGGGGAGAAACTAACTAGATGCAGTTACTGCAGCTGTTTCTGAGCGCAAGCGATGGGGAGAGAGAGGACTCCTGGTAGCAATCTGTGACAAAACTTATATGCTGTTGAACAAGACAAGTTTTCAATATTCCCTATGATAGACCACCAGATGGCGCTATGAATCGCCTACTTTGCCAAAATTTATTTCCCCCCTTTTTTCCCCACAATTTACAATAAATCTTTTCATTTCACTCGTCAGAATTTGAAATCAGATAAGGATGATAGTTTCCATCTTTCATATGTCGAAGAAAAAACAAAAACGTTAATGAATGAGGATAACCTGCCTAATAGATCTCAGTCTGGAAATTGAGGCATTTCAGACATATGACAATTTAGATGCTTGATACATCATAATACATGGTATTGGGCCAAAGATGGGCAGTTACAGAGACATTTGGAGAAATCTCTAGCTAGCTGTGTTTGGACAATAATCATTACAACTCCCTACAAGAGCACTGGATTATGTCCATTGTTGTTGCACTTTGTGGGATGAGTTCTCTTGAAGTCAAAGGCATTGAAAAGTTAATCCATTTTCTTTTCATATGGAACAGAAGCAATGAAAATTAATCGGTTTTGACTTAAACAACCAAGTCTCTCTGACGTTTACACGTACCACCGCAAATGATTCTTTCGTTAACCTGAGTGACATCCCCAAAAATCCAGCCACCATGAATGACTTCATTGCTGTTGATAGAGCTTGTGCTGCTGGAAATTTGAGTGCTGATAAACAGATATTGCTGAGCACAGAAAGATTGCTCATTGTAGATGTTACACCGTCATCGCTATCAGCGCCAGAGGCAGATTGTCTGAAAGTACTACTTGCTGTAACAGTAACGGTGTGGGTAGCTGTAGTGGTTACAGAGGCTTTGGTAGCTACTGTGGCCGTCTTACTAATTACAAGAAAACGAGTATCTCGAGGAGTGAGGAGAAGAAAAGAAACAAGAGAGACCATGATGGCTGTGGTCGTGACAACAACGTTAGTATCAAAGTTAGTGATAGTTGCTATCTTAACTATGGTCGTGGTAGAGGCTCTTGTATGGTAGTACACGGAGTAAAAGTAGTGAAAAATCTGTTTGCAGAAAATGACAAAGTTGTTCCAGGACTCTTTTAAGTGTGGACAGATAATAATATTATATGAGAACGGTGTTGTAAGACTATTCTAGTAGTGATAGTGGACGAGGTAGACGAGGGAGAGGGGAAGTTACTAACTCACCAAAACATGCCTGTACTCGCGATTTGTTTTGCTAGCAAACTGTCATGATGTGTCCGAACTGTTTCAGAGTCGACAGGTCCAGAATTGGCTTGCGAACATGTCGCTTGGGCTCCACTTCAACCTCTCCCAGGTGATCTCCGCAAGCGAAGAAACAGCCATCACCATCACAAACTGTCATCCCAGCCTAGGTGGCGCTGCTGCTGTGGTCGTACTGATGTCTTAGGCTGGGACAACTCCAGGCCGAGACCGTTGCCCGCTATGAGCAGAGACTAAAGTGATCACTGTGGTCAATCTTAGACATGTCAGCCCCTGCTCAAACCATTCAGATCAGTATCAAGTGACCATTCATCATTTTCGATAGAAAAGATATTCTACTGACATTTTTTATTGCTAAAGAGATTTGTTGGTGAGAAATTACGAACATGTCAACTAACCGGGGGGCATTTCCTTTTTTAACTTTCCAATGTTGTGGTTGGCACTGTATAACTGAAGACACAAGCAAATCACTGTTAAACTGTTTTATAATGTCTAACGTGACAGCAAGTGCTCAGTTTGTACTAAATGTCCATTTTGATTTGGCTCCCTTCACTGCTTTTTATGTCTGTTGTTATTAGTCATTTTGTGTTGTTGCATGTGTCTTATGTCGAACTGGACAACTTTAAATATATCTTAATGAGTTATATGTTTTATATTCCCTCCTCACTTTTTTTTCTTCATTTGAATTTGGAGACAACTCAACAGTATGGAGAGAGAAGAAAGTATGATCTGTGACATCTGTTTGACATCACAATTTGTTCAGTTGTGTGTTTTTTAAAATAAAATTGTTGAATTTAACAATGCTAATTACCCAACGATAATAATCCAAATGATGTACATGTGGTCGGTAGAGTTGGCCAAGATGTCGGGACGAATCCAGCCGGGTTTCGAGCAGAGAGTAAGTTTACAACCAGGGAGTGAGGCAAACATGCGGTGTTAGCTGTCTCTCGACTAGGCACGGTAAGACAGGATTTCAAATACTTTTAACATTAAAATCTAGCTCAAGTCATTTGACACATCGAGCTGGGTAGGAATGGGCTAATTAATGCCTATGCCATTAGCAGGCGTTGTCAATTTCGCTGTTAGGGTGTCAGTCTTACATTCCAAAATACTATCTGGGTCCAACTCGATGCCCAGACTCTCAGCACTTCGACACAAGTCAACAATATTCCGCTTCTTTTAAATATAATCTTGTACCTCTGAACAAGATTTGATCTTGAAGTCCATGGTCATGATGGAATACTATATTTTCATAGAAAACTCACAATTTACCGGCAATCGAGTACATCAACGTAATCGAAGTGAAGGCTAAGCGCTATTGTTTACATGATGTTGCCTCATTTCCGGTAAGAGCCGGAAGTCATTGGTCTCGTCAGTCGCTTTCCTAAGGGAAGGTTGGGGCAAATTCGACCGCGGGGCAACTTCGGCCGATGCGAATACACGCTTCCTTTATACAATGATTGTGAAGTCCCTGTTGACAGCATTTTTACAGCATTGATATCGTTAGCTAGCTGATTTCATACTTAGTGCAGATTTCCTAGTAGTTGCATTATTCTGTCGTTTATTTTTAATCGCCACGAGTTCCCAACACTGACTATCGAAATTGTTTCCCCGTTTGCCGAGAATTCCTCATTTTGTCTGAAATCGTTCGTTGAGAAGTGAAGTTATTGGGTTGCATTTTCGTGTCTTGCCGCTTGACCCCAAATGAGCTGGTAATTATAAATTTTATCCTATTATTTCTGATCTCGATGCATAAACTGATTAAAATAGTGCATCGTTAAATTTATTTAATTTTATTTTCTGGACCGGGTCGGAATTGCCCAATCGGATCCATATTAACAGGATCCATATTAAAGCTATAGGTTTCTCTTCTTTCATGTCATATATAACTGATTAACTCTTTGACTACCTTTCCCTGATATATCGGCGCCGCAAGCCGACACATAAGCCCTTATAAACATAATGTATATTCCCCATCACTCACTTAATTTAAATTCTTTATGACCCTGAAATAGAGAAAATTAAAATGACACCTAGTTTCAGTTGGGCTGCCATCTTGAAAATTAGGTCTAGACCAAAATATAATTGAGGTAGTCAAAGAGTTAAAAAAAAAAAAAGGTGTTCGGGTTAGAGTGTCGTTCTGATATATGTCATTTTTTTCCGTTCTTAGGACCAATCCTGTTTTCTGGTCTGTCACAGCTGCAATGTTTACACTCTATGGATGTCAGTCCACGAATTGTGGTGTGAAAAAGAAGGCAACTGTCGGTGATCAGTATTACAATCTTAACATACCAAGAAAGATCGACACCATGTATTATATCATTCTCAAAAGACCTTTTATGTGTTCATAAAGGTACGTTCTCATGTATTTTGTTTCGTTAAAATGAATAGGCAAAAATCTTTTCTCTCTCTCTCTCTCTCTCTCTCTCACACACACACACACAGACACACACATATACAACATTCACATACACACCCACAGATATGGCATCACTTGGAGATTTTACTCTTAATGATTTATATTACTTTGGTGTTAATGTCATGGATTGTCTTAAAAAATATTCAAAAAGGTTGGTAGATACTGGGCGAACAAAAGATGCCTTAAGAAGAAGAAGAAGAAGAAGAAGAAGAAGAAGAAGAAGAAGAAGAAGAAGAAGAAGAAGAAGAAGAAGAACAACAACAACAACAACAACAAAACAGACGCACCTACACATAAACAAATACAAAAGAAAAAAAAAAAACAAGAATATTTTATGCGCAATGGCCACTATTTCTTGTGACAAATTTTAATATCAATAATGATAATAATAATAATAATAATAATAATAATAATAATAATAACAGTATCAATAATACCAACAATAACAGAAGAAATGGCATACATTGGGAGATACAGCTTGAAAGAGATATCATCAAGGATTAGCACAGTATACTTTTCTATACCCCTTTGTTGAACTTAGCGGTGATGAAGAACACGTATTGCCATCTGACATCAAAATCACCGTGTTCCTCCACGCCTACAACTGAAAACACTTTTATCTACCACACGCACTCGTCATTGTGAGCAAATGGGCAAAAAACAAACCCTAAGACAATTTAAAGGAGGATAAAAGATTTAAACTAAAAAAGCACTGGTCACTGAAGTCTTCCGGTGTCTCTGCAAGTTAGTTATGAATTTGTATTGGGGAAATGGGTCCTTATTTGACAATGAAAATCATTCTGGCCTGAGGCATATTATTTGAAATTGGAGGGAAGGGATTGTTCAATGTATTTCGTTACGGTTACGTTTTGTATACGTCTTTCAACCTCCTGATGGAGGTTTTCTCGATAATCTAAGCTTATTTCAGTTATGCAGAATTCGACGCGACTCAGCTTTAATATGAAGAGCTCATTAAAATGCCAGTTTCTGTTTTATGTGTAGTTTGTATGAATTGTGTGCGGCACTTTCATTGCTTGCTTGCTTGCTTGTTTGATTGATTGATTCATTCATTCATCCACTCATTCTTTGACTCATATATCATTCATTTATATATTTAGTCACTCATTTATTCATTCACCCATTCATTTTCTCACTCATTCTTTTATTCGTTCATATATTTATTCAGTGAAACAAATTCTGCAGCAACAAAATGAATAGATATAATATATCACCTAAAATTAACTATTATGAGCCTTAGCCGTGGCTGAGATAATCATCAGGGACCTCAGTTCTGATCTGACTAGTAACGCTGTGGTCACTCTCAGAGACGTTTCAGCCTCATGCTCTGTTTAAAAACAATGTCTGTAAATTTTAAGCCATTTGCTGTAAACTTACCTTTAATTTACCGACTACATTACGTCAAGATTATTATTTCTGTAATTTCACCGCACACATTTGGCATGTTTTTGGTGTTTACATCTTTAACATCACATTATAGAGAGCATTTTACAAGACAACATTTTGCTATAAATTTACGGCATAACTTTGACATTTATGAGTGCCAAAGTTTCGTCTCATTGTTTCATGAAAACGTTTTACAGTGTTTATCCGTAGAACCATAAATAGCAGCAAAGTCCGCCTTGGAAACTAACAAGCTTGTTAAAATGCCAAGTCCAGTCATTGTTAAGTAAATGAGTAAATTCCTTCTCACTCACCCATCTTCACTACCGGATAAACCACAGTTTCATCTTCATCTTCACCTACCCCATAGACAAATGGATCAAATGGGACGCCACAGTTGTCCTGACAACCAGCTCCCTCCATTTCACCGGCCTCTCTCTCGGCCATCCTCATGACGTCATCGAGCGTCACGCCAGCCAACTCGTGGATACACCATTTAATATCTGCTTGCTATAGCTACATTCGAAACGATCATTCCATATCTTGGCATCATTAGTCCCGTGCGTTGCTACTCAAGTTCTTCTAATGCAGTAGTTTCCAACGTTTTTCCAACCAGGATCCCCCCGCCAAAAGCTCAAAACCCACGCAACCCGCTATTATCACAATCATTTACATGTTATTTTCTTAGAAAGATACACAAACACGAAAGATATATCTATATTATGATGATGATGATGTCCGTCATTCGCAAACGAAGATGACCATACTTCTGATCACTTTGGGGGGGAGGAGGTGAGGTGGATATGAAGATGGCTGATCCGACCTTCATACGAAGGAGTTTTTTGCATTGGGGGCAGGAAATATTGGGCGCTTTACCAGACTGGGAGGGTGCGACTTTTCCTTTTCTGACACTAGAGCATAAAAAATGTAACTGATGAGTTGAAATTAGCTATACCCCAAGCCACTTCTAGCAAAGGCTTCGCGACCCCTGCCAAGTTCTTTGCGACCCCCAAAACTATGACCCACTTCGGGTGTCATAGCCGACTGCTCGAGAACCCCTTTTCTATTGCATTACTACGCAAATTCTTCTATAACGATTACAGCTACAACAACGCCTATCGCAAACCCTACCAATGCTACTGATACCACTAAAGTCGTTACCGAACCTCCACCTCTTCTTCCTCTCCTTCTTCTTCTCCTTTCTCTTGGATTTACTTTCCATCTAGTAGTAATTAGCACCACTTCCACCGTAGATACTAAAGCTTCCGTTACCACTACAGCTACCCACACTGTTACACTTACAGCCACTGACACCACCACACTGCCCCTCTCTGGCGCTGATATCACTGTCCGTATTTTAATATCTACAATGACCACTCTTTCAGTGGTCAGCATCCTCTGTTTACTATACCAGCACTCAGTGGAATTGTTCTGAATTTCCTCCTCTGTTTACCAGTACTCAGTGGAATTGTTCTGAATTTCCTCCTCTGTTTACCAGTACTCAGTGGAATGGATCTGAATTCCCTCCTCTGTTTAGCAGCACTCAGTGGAATTGTTCTGAATTTCCTCCTCTGTTTACCAGCACCCAGTGGAATCGTTCTGAATCTCATCCCTTGTTTACTAGCACTCAGTGGAATGGTTCTGAATTTCCTCCTCTGTTTACCAGCAGTCAGCTTAATCGTTCTGAATTCTCTCCTCGCCAGATGCTGACCACGTGATAGCAGAAATCAGATGGTAAACCCTCCTCATTAGTGTCAGTACTAGCAAATATGTCTTTATAACATATAATTTATTTGCACTCCCTAAAATTCTATCAACATCATTTCGTGTGGTGAAAAACTTAACCGTTTAGTTCGTATGAGTAAAATATCGCAAGGTCCTTCGGTAACAAACGTAAAATGAATGCCGGTTCTCTTTCAAATAAGACATAAAGACAGCTGTTCCATTGTCATTCTCGCCATGCTTATTGATGTTCTTGTAATAATGGTCTGCATGCCAAGGGTTCATACTGTATTGGCTGTTGAACTGTAGTGTATTTCACAAGGCAGTCAAAGACGGCAAGTATCTCTATCACATGCTATTTTACCATGATAGCCAAACGAACAATTTTTCACCATCATTATGAGAGTAGGGAGATTCAGACAAACCTGTTTCTCAATACCACAAGTTCTGTCAACATCAGCACCGTGCATGATCCCTGACATTATCGTTTGTGCAGTAATCACAGGGGGTCATTTACTGTCACATCATATATACAGATGTATGTGTACACATGTTTGTGTGTCAGTGTGGCTGGGAGTCCGTGGGTCCATGAGTGGCTGCGAGTCACACATTGGACATCCATGAAAGTGCAAACAACAATGGACACAGTCCGATAACCTTGTAGAACGTTGTAGTAGTCTCTGGCGAAACACAGGAAGCTGGAGATTTCTGTCTCTGTAACTCAATAAAATGTATCAAATACTCAAACCTTCGTTTACAGTAGAGGCCTACATTTCTACATTCAGATCGGTTGGCTGCCTGTTCTCATTTATTATGTTTATTTGTATTAAGCTGCCTCTTCATGACTTATAGTAAATTGAAGTGAGGTGAAGGTGGATGGCTGCAGCCTATTTTGACCATGAATTAGGATTGTTTCAGCGAATGATGTTTCAGATTGTGTAGTGAAACCATGTGACAGTTTGTTGAGAGATGTTTTTCAGAGCTTATTTCCCTAAAGAGCACCATAACTTTGTCATGGACTTCTACTAGAGTTCTCTCTCTCCATCTCGTGACCACAGAAACACTCAGGCCATTACTTCGTTCGGGCGATCTTTTTCACATCAGGGAGCATCGCTTTCAACAGAATCTGAAAATTAAATAAATGAAATAGAAAATGCAATGCTCTGCCTAAATAATACTTAAGAAGACCATAACAGTCAGTAAGTGGTTCAGAGGGTTGCTGAAATAAATAATAATAAAAAAACTGGTATAAAAAATCCACAAGGAGAGGCATGGAGATATAAGAATGCAATTGTAAAAGTATCGTTAAAAAATACGGAGTGTCTATCTGGGCCTAGTATTACAGTGAGGAAGCATAGGCAAATAAAAAAGTTGCACCACAAAGTAAAGGCGAAACAATGTTGTGTTGGCTGGCACATG
>JBCAUA010074040.1:0-10943 GCA_038406235.1 Peronia verruculata
CTAAGTCACTTATGACAATTTTTGAGTACAAAAAACATTTGTAATATGTAGAAGGATGAATGTAGAAGCGAAATAGCAGTAGAAAAAAAAATGGGTCGGAAATCGATTTTGCTCGAAATTTTCACCCGTAGATCCCCTTAACATAAATCTCAGCACAAACTTAAGCAGCAGAACAATGAACATACATAAATAAACCTGCTGATCATATTTGGAAAATGTAGCATGTTATTTCTCCTTTCTGTTTCATTTATACATCAGTGTGTTTACTGTATTTGCCATTCACGTGCCATGTAATGCTCTGAGTCACAAAACTCATCATCATTAGGGTGAATTCAGAATACTTCAACAATAAAATTAAGGTAATAAAAACTGGTTTTTGAACACCAGAATTCACATTCACAAATAATTCTATAACTTCTTGAGTAATTCTCAACCTGAGGCATTCATTAAGCAAACCATGAAAAGAAAACTGAACACCATCGAAAACTTTTAAATAAAATGTTCTTTCATGAATAACAGACCTTGAACCTGAAAGCATGAAATTAGACAAATGCAAAAATATTTTAAAACATTGACAGAGATACTTGGTCTACTGTTGACAAAGACCTGAGATCAGAAGCATGTACAGGTCCTTAGTGAGTTGATTACTGAGGTTACACAGACACGTTTGCCAGCTAAAGATGCCAGTAAAAACCATTCCTGGTTATTCCATGTTAATCTTTTCTCCCACTTGGTCCTTGTATCTACAAGCATCTTGTATGTGCTGCATGTTTGAAATGCTTTATGACTGTTGTTTGGAAACAAACCTGTCATTTATAAAAGTTCATGAATCTTTTTTTCAAGCAGACAACAATTATTGTGAAAATTTCTGCCACAGTTTATCTGTGGTGTTAAATGTGCTTCTTGGAATAAAAGTCTGATGCATGACAAATAAACTGTGTACTATCTATATAAGATACTGTAGATGTTTCATTCTACCTTGTCTTGCCCTAATATAATAGTCAACACTCCACACTTATGCCAGAAGTTATTCTTAGTCTAAAATTTGTTGTATTCTTCTGGCCAAAACTTGAAACTAGTTAGTGCCCATATTTATGCATTTTCTCAGTCACCCCCTACTCCCCCCCCAACAAAAATTCACACAGAATTTTTCATCTGCACATTTCCTGTGTCAGTAATAAAATTGAACAATAAAGAAACAACAACAACAAAAGTAATATTGAATCATATTTTTATTAATATACATACCTAGCAAAGACAAAGAGACCAGATCAAGCATAACAATAATCCACAAAAAAAGATGATAACGGACTAAATTAAGCTTTTCTCTTCTTCTTAAACTTTTTGCGCACACCGCTGGCCTCTTCTGAGTCATCAAGATCACCCAGGCCCTTCTTCCTCTTTCTGGCTGCCATTTTCTTCTCTTCTGCATCTTTTAATTCCTGCAAAGAGCCAAATGAAACAGTTAATGATGACGCCAGGATCCAATAGCTGACACATATTCAACAATTTAACCTCCATACTGTGTTCATATCAATGCCCCATGGCTATACCAAAAATCAATACAAATAAAATAATTTCCCAAAATTATCTTTTCCCCTGATGAGCATAAATAAATTACAAGGATAAGTTGAAAACACTATTATAGGTAAATCTGCTGTCATGTGGTATTAACGGATGTGATCAAACGAAGGCCTGCTCTTACATGACAATACAAAGATCAATAAGAATCTTTTGGTCAACATTTTTTTATGATGTCTTTGGTGCAATCAGTTCTATTTGCAGCAGTGTAGTAAATAACTAATTTGGTACTAATTTTCATTTATTAGTATCTTTCTCACAATTGACTCCACACTCTCCAACAATATCTATAAAATAAGAGCGATCAGGGGGTGTGGCACTTGTCTTATGGTCCAATAAAGTCGGAAACAAAAGGCCTTTAAAATTCAAATAAAATTACAGACCTAGGCAACTGATACCTGACGGTGTTATAGGGTACTCTTTATTTTGATTGAATTTACAGAGTTGTTTTATTTAATTTTTTTAATGCCGGACTATCATTCATGTTGTCCGCCATCACTTCTGTGTGGGACACGTGACATGTTCAAAACACTTTTTTTTCCCAGTTTAATGAACCAAAATATCAGCATATGTGCGCATGCTGCCCAAAAAATTTTAGTCGCAGGACTATATATATATTTTTAAAAACCTCCCACGGAGGCCGTGGGGTACCCAGCTAGTATAGTCTAAAATGGTTATTAACAAAAGGCATAAAATGAAACCAGTGTTCTTATAAAATAATATTCTGGACAGGTTATTCTGCTGCATAATTTGACATTAATAATATGAAATAAAATCATGGGTTGATACGAAATCTACCCACATTACGAGACGCTTTTGCTTCCCCGATCGCACTTTCCAGTGATGACCAAGACCAAGCTCAGGTACCAGATCAGACCTGTCACATAAAGAAAAACTGTCCTTCAGCGCATCCTTTACCCACAATGCGCTGAACTACCGAGCACTGTGACAAATAAAGACAAAGCCCGCGGTGCAAGCGCGTAGAAATCATGCAACCACTCTATCCCATTTCACAACTCACTGGTCCCTCAAGGCCGCAATCAAGGGTGATGTACCACATGAGGGTGTGATGTGTTACTTGCATGTGCAAGTCTACTACAATTTCATTGCCATTTATAGCCATAGAGCCACCGTATCAGAGGATGAATAGGCCTTTGTCTTTTCAATAATACACACTTGCATGTATTCGGTCAGCAAAATCAGTTATGCTTGTCAGTGTTTACTGAGAGGCAGTATTGAAAAGTCAATAGGCTTTCTTTAGTTTCATACTGAAAACAGATCCAGATGGATATGGCGCTTGAAATTGACCATAAATCTCACTGAGCCTAGTAGTGAATTCATCAAAACTAAACATGTCAAAGTGCAAGAGAGCAGGTTTACTGCTGGAGTTCAAACTGGCACTGATTCATAAAACTGGTGAGCACTAAGAAATATTCCTAAGTCGACTTTGCTTGATGACAAATTCCTTCAGGGGAGGTAATAAATAATGTAATTAAACAATACTATTAATAAACCTAAAATTATGTGTAAGAATAAAACTGCTTCCAGAGACTGCGTTCAGTGTTACAGAATGGTCTTTTCAGTTATTTCAGAACAGCAACAAAAGGGACTGTTTTCCATTCCTGGCAAATTTTGAATAACTGTTTGAGAGTGTATTGTTTTCATCAGTAATTGATCTATTTGAATTGCACCCCCCCCCCCCCCTCCACCCCATCATATCCTACAATGCCATCAACTGATGCACAAGAAAATCTGGAAATATATGACTAGCTCAGCTGAAATCCAAATTAGTAATAATATCTGAAAACCAAATTGCATTCACAGTTTAAAACCGTTGAGCACTGCTCTGAGGTATTATTCTGTTCAACAAAAGGACCATGAGGATATGAAGCAGCAAAACTTGAAAAGACATGGTTCAAATTATAAAAAGCCAAAGATAAGAGATACCAAGAATAAGTGGAATTTTCCCCCGTTTTTCTCACTGTTCACTAACCATTTTGGCATATCTCTGAGCTTCACTGACTCTCTCCACCATCTGCATCACCTCCTCCTCTACTGTTTGGTACAGGGGCAATTGTTTGCTGATCAGGTCTTCTATTCTTTTGTACAGCTCTACATCGTACCTGAAATTAAATGTATAAGATAGTTGTTTATAACAGAATTAACAATTTTCCAATATTTTTTATCAGACTCAAATATTAATCTACCTCACCAACATTGTCCACAACCTCTAAGGAATGGATGTAGCATAGTGGTCTCCCGACATAAGCACGGTGGCGGGACTAGCTGAAAAGGTGCTTATATGTGGAGCGTGCATATATGCAGAGTGAGACAGGGAATGTAACAATTACACTTTACACCTCAAAAATTCCCCCACTCGACTCTAAGCCTACACCACTACACACGATGAATGTGGACCAGTTTCTTCCGACAAAGAGATTGCCCAGGTGGCATGAGCGCGTCAAGTACCGGCGCCTGCAATGTGCTGTACTGCCTTGCAAGTTCGCGTAAGAACTGTAGGAAACGCAGCATCGGCTATCGTCTGTGATATGGGGCCGGCCGCACCATGGTTCTCACGTGGACGTTACGTGAAACGGTTACCCTGAGAACCCCCCCCCCGGGAAGTCAGCCTTTGTGTTTCTCACCGCGGGGAACTTGGTCCCGAACTAGGGGGTGGCAAAGATCCCCCCCTCCCCCCCAACTTGCGGGCGTGGCCACTAGACTGGAGAGTCTAGAGGCTCGCGTTGATTACGGTATGCACTGCAATAAGTCACACTGGCGCATGACGGGTCTTAACTTGAAGGGTCCACTGTAGCTCACATTGCTAACTGAATTTTGTTTAGTTTTCACTTGCTAAGCGTGCTTGTATGCGGAGTGAGCGTGCTTATATACATGTAAATTATATAGTAAAAACTCTGTCATGGGACCAAAGCGTGCTTATGAGTGGAGCGTGCTTATATTAGGAGTGCTTATATCCGGAGACTACTGTATCTGCAGCTGAAGTGAGTACATTGAATTCCAGAAAAACAGAAAATATGCTACACAAACTAAACATTTTCCATTCATAATTCATAAAATCATAGTTTGTATCATTATGATACCAGTTCCAAAAAAAGGTGAAGAAATTTTGGGAAAAGAGTGAGAAACGGCATTTTCTGTGAAATAATTTGAGTATGCATTCTTGTCAAAATTGTTTACAAGTACTGATTCACACGTAAGAATGAATATAAACAAAGTGCAAACAAAATCATTAATTTTGTTCAGTCAGCATATTAATACAAAGAAGGCCATGGGATCACCGAGATGTGAAACTTGAAATACTGATTGAAATACTCGCTCTACTGTGTTCTGTTCACGCTCTCACATTTGTTATTATGCTTTTGGCTTGCTTTTTTAAAAATATACTCCCTACACATCTTGAAATTGAGTGCCTGACCTTTCACACTCTTCCTGACTTTAATATTTTAAAACGCACAGTGCCATACACTTATCTGAAGAAAAGCACAAAGTCTGCAATATACAATTTGAGTTAAGTCACAATAGTTTTAACAATTCTAAGAACATGGAACCTGAGAGAATAAAATTTGCCAGACACATACATCTTCCTATGGACTATTGATCATGGGAAATACTAGATAACTGAAAATGAAGAACATAGAAGTAATGCAAACTGAGAGTGGAACACTGATATCCACATTTCCATGCCTTGATTGCTGTGACCAAACTGCTAGGAGCAAAAGTGCAAATCATAGGATAGATAAAACACCTAGAAACTGCTAGCCCATTTTCAAGAACCATATAGAATTACAGTGGTCTCCGTCTAAGAACCCGGTCGCCGGGAGACAAAAAAGCGGGCTCTTAGGTGAACTGAAAAGTTACGCAACCTATCTGACCACAGATTGTCTTCACCACATGATTAGTTGATCATTACCGTTAGTTAAAGATTTATCTATGCAAATAAGTAGTCTTCTTTTCTAGCCGTGTATATTATAATTAGATGTAGCAATTCCTGATCTTTTTAGCATATAGTTACATCAATTCTACAAAGCGCTTTAAACGCTAAGTGAGTTTTCACATAATGGTTGAAAACATGATATTGCTATGCTAGCCTGTGGATAATCACACAAGTGACTCAAGTATTTACAGACCGACTGAAGGAGCAAAACAGCTGACCAGTCAGGAGGCTAAACTTACATCTTGTTATCCACAAAGTCGATCACAAGTGCTGTCCCATGTGTTGTCAAACAAAGAAATAGTTACGGATTAGTCAACAACGTGGCCTGATTATTCAGTCATACATCAACCATCACCTCCTCTCCTTTCTCTACCTGTTCCCTCCACCCCCGTCCCCATTTGACTTCACACCCAGCACCATGCGTTTCTCTCAGGTGGACAGTATGATGTGGAATTATACCATAAGTATAGGGGTATCTTGGTCTGACACCAGGCTCTTAGATGGATTTTTTCATTTGGGAGGATCCGGAGTCGGTTCTTAGAGGGGTAAATTATAGAGGAAAAATTCGGTTTCGCAGCAGAGGTGGGTTCTTAGGCGGAGTCCACTGTATTATGAACTAAATATTATAGGAATACCACATGAACATTCCTTGTCCCTTGATTTGTATGAAAATATTTGTCTTAGATAATGGAGTTTCTTATCTATTCTCCCACTCACTGGGTAACAAATGTGACTGCCTTCCCAGCACGTCCAGCTCTGGCTGTCCGACCAACACGATGAATGTAGTCTTTGGAGTGTGTTGGGATATCATAGTTGATCACAACATCAACATGGGGTATATCCAAACCTCTGTAAGAACACACAGATATAAAGCATATTCAAATTAGTGATAGGGAACACATTTTCAGAAAGATTAATACAACATATGAAAATTTTAGGCCTTGACAAATTACACAAACAGAGAGTTATATATGAGTCCTTTCATTTACAGTCCCATGTACACGATATCTAAGAAAGATGGGTTGTGTGAAGTTAAATATCGACACACACATACACACAAAAAAAGTGGAGATAACAATGTGAGGTAGATATGCTGGGGATAAAACCAGACAGATGAATTTTGCAGAGGGCCACATTCTGCTGTGGATGCAATACATAAATGAAGAGGAAGTAATTATAAAGCCTCTTTTAAATATGCTGTCCTCTCAATGACAGAAAATAAATTGTGAAGCCTAATTAACTTTCAAATTAGATCTGCTGAGAACCAACTTAGGTATACAATGTTCATGGAGTAAATTCTGTTAATTTGTGCACAAGGTTCGATAAATTTTTACCTGCTTGCAACATCAGTGGCTATTAATATTGCGCTGCTTTTACTCTTGAATTTATTCAGGGCACCAAGTCGTTTCTCCTGTAAAATAAAAATATTCTCATTCATTAAGACAGCTTTCTTTAGCACAGCACATATTACAAGCCCTAGCAATGACAACAAAAGATGTTGTTTCTAATCTCTAGGCTAGCATTTATTATTCCCTTTTAGCCATCAAGCTTCCCACCCTTGTAGAATTATCAATGAAAAAAAAAAAAAAAATTCGCACAAACCTGAAACAAAAAAAAGCAATGACTAAAATGTGTATGAAAGTTGTCTTTTAGGATTTTATATTTTTAAATGTGATTTAAAATGGTTACTGTGCTGTAGATCATTGTGTTAAAATTTTGGCATCGGACATTAAGCTTAAACAAACTTTGAAGGAAATCTTTGTTACTGAAATTTTAAGTCATTGCTTGATTGAATCCTGCCCATGAGGCAGCACTGCTGATTTTTAATAAGGGTTTGAACATAAAGTTTTTGGTTGAAATAAAATAATATAAATTGTTCCTTTCATTTATTATCACTACCCTAGTAATTCAACATATGAGAGAAGATAAGCTCATACCTGTGATAACTGTCCATGCAAAGGTATGGCCTTGAAGCCCAAGTTCCGCAACATAAGGGCCAGACGCTGAGTGTTGTTGCATGTACTGGAGAATATGATAAATGAGTTGCCAGCTAACTCATTTAAAATATACACCAAGTATGCATCCTGCCAGGACAGAAAAAAAAAAGGAGGTGAAAAGATATTTAAATGCAGCAATTTAACCAAGTTCAATATCGTGAATATTCAATCTTTCTTAGTTCTTTGAAAGAATTTCTAAAGAAAAACAAGAAGTATAATTATGATGTAATTTCTTTAACTCTAGATACTAAAGATGCCGCAGGTGAGTAAAAATGTCTGTCCATGAGGTGTCAGCTTTTGAATCTAGATAGCCAGTGAGAGTGCTTAGCCTAATCTGAAAGATCACATACTGAGCAGATATCATTTCATAAAATATAAGAAGACTGTCTAAAAGGCAACTAATATAAAAAAAAGACGAATAACCTCTAAAAAACTTGTTTTTGATATATGCCAAATTTCAAGTCAACTTGACTCATCTTCATGGCAACAAAGTAAACTAATGATAATGATGAGCGGCTATCATGATGACAGTTTGACAAAACTTGGGTCATTAAAACCTTTTAAAAAATTGTGTGACATAATGACAAATAGCACAATGGAAGCAGAACATATATATGCCTGCCCCCTGACCAAGTAGAAATACGCCTTTCCTACAAAGACTAGCTGCCAACATTATGGGTTAATGACCATGTTTATTCCCCAGGGAATTTGAACTGGTGAACACTTCCACATCAGTTATTGAATTAATGTTGATTTTCAATATTACCAGTGCTGTTCACATTTTACCATAAATACATAATGCAATTCAGATCACTTAAAAAAAAAAAAAGCAACAATATCACAAGTGAAAACAGCCACCACAAAACAAATTACTGAAAATCTTTTCGTATATACTTAACTAAGCTGAAAGACATTATCTGATTTCCATTTGCTTTTAAGTATCATACTAAAAATCTATATCACAGTTTACCTTAAATTTTACAGGGATGAAGAGATATGATTGCACCAGGTTGTCCACTGTTTTATATTTGTTGTTGACTTCCACTTTTGTTGGATTGCGCAAACAGGCCCTTTGCAATTTCTGGACCTGCAAGCGATCAAATTCAGCTTAAATGAAACAACATCATTTTAAAGAAATTTGTATGCCTTCTAACCAGAATAAATTATCATTAACATCATCTAACCACACACAGGAGGGATAAAAAAAAAAAAAAAAGGCAGGTAAGATAGTGCCAAGAAAAAAAGGGGATAAAAGAGCAAAAGGGGGAAAAAAAAAAAAAAGAGAGAACATATTAACTTCACTAAATTTAATGTATGAACAGCCCAGGCTATTAAAATTAAAGATTCACTAACACTACAAGTTGTAAACACAAATGACCAACCTTTTTTGTCATGGTAGCTGAAAACAGGAATGTTCTTCTTTCCTTTGGAATGACTTTCAAGATTTTATCCACCTAAAATTGAAAGCAAGAATAACTTGATATCCACCTTTTTATCGGAAGCATTGACAATGTATGAGAGACACATCCAATTTTCCAATTATGAAAACCAATATTATGCACATAAAACCATAAAACTGTAAGACATTTGAACTCCTGATTACATTCTATATTTCAACTATCACTGGAAGACTGATATAAATTAAGTTTAAAAAGAGTTAAAAGCCCAGGCATAAACATGTATCTGATATCTAATAAATTTACTTGTTTTGATTTGAAGGCAAAGAAAACTTTGCCAAAAAAATTTCAGTCCCACAAGAATTAAAAAGTTAAGAGCTTGTTTTCAAGTACTCCTGTTCTATACATATATTTGCACATGTATATCTACCTCCTGTTCAAAGTCCATATTAAGTATTCTGTCAGCTTCATCCATAACCTATGGAGAAAAAGAAAACATCCATATTATCTACAAATGAGAGAAGACAATGCGACTTAAAGAAAGTACATTTCTTAGAATTGAAAAAGGAGCAGAGCCACTTCATTCTCTGCTAAATGAATAGTATATAATTTTCAATTTGCATTAATACCGGAAAGCTTTGCTCAGTCATGCAACAATTAGTTGGGGGAAACAAAAAAAAAACAAAAAAACTACTGACTAGAATTCTACTAGCCATAAAACAATTCTTCATTGATATTAGCCTCATCTTCTTCTAAGTATGCTGTGAGCAAAATAAGCATGAATTTTACTGCACATATGCATATACTTTTTTTTTTCAGGTCATTAATGTCAACGGTAGGTTCAAATTATAACAAACCTTTTCCTATTTTCATGTAAAGAGCGTTGATTAAATATAAATTTCAAATGATCAGAAAAGTAAAATAGATTTACCAGATATTTCAGTGCTCGTAAACTGAAACCCTTTGTGTTTTCGAGATGATCCACTAATCTTCCAGGAGTGGCTGGGGAGGAATAATATCTGTATTAATGTCCCAACCACATATAATAAGATGCAATGGTAACTAGATGAGATATAATATAAACCTTGGCTTCAGCACCATAATTTGCAACTGAATGAATAGAATATCTATCTTTATTTAGTTTATATTTCTTGCTCAGCAAGTCTACATTCTTCAACACTAAAACAACTGTCAGTCTGTTTCATCGATAGATTCCCCTTTAAAGATTAAAATTTTTGCACACTGAAAATCTGTGGAAAAGTTTTGGAATTTAAGTGTGAAGAACAAAGGAGAATTCTATAAAGTCGACTTACCTATAATCACATGTGGCTTCTTGGCCAGCATAAGAGCTTGATCATACATATCAATCCCACCTACAATGACAGCTGTGAAGTTGGAAAACAATTCAATTGAAGACTCCACATATTTTTACAATAATCTTATTTTGGTCTAAGCACAGAGAATATGAGACGCGACATGACGAAATCAGGCTCATGTCAAAAGTTAAGCATATAGAGTTATGGGCATTACTGTAAAGATTGTTCATTTCCTTTTCTACATGTGAAAAAAAAAAAAAATGATTGCTCTATTTTAAGTATAAGTTGAGATATTGGCAATTAAAGGCTATGGGGATGACCTGTTGCTGCAGCTGAATTTATCGAGAAAATGGCCAATCACTTTTGTAAATTCTATTAATCTTTGTTAGGCCATGCCACTAAATTACAATTTTTGGGTTTTCATTTGATCTATTTCAGTACACTGAACTCTGAAATGCATTTTTAGATTGATATAGATGATTTTGGTGAAGAAAACAAAAACTGCTTGAAATTTCATTCACTGTTCAAAAACGTGATTTCTCCGGTCCACTCAATTTGACAAGCGCCTGATTTCATAGTGTCGTGTCTCATATGATCTGACATTTTTCACCATCTTTCAATATTCATTTAAATTTGAATTGTGCTTAACAAACTAAAGCAGCATGACATACATGTTTATTATCCTTCTTCAATACAT
>JBCAUA010074051.1:0-10943 GCA_038406235.1 Peronia verruculata
TGAGAGAAGTTTGCAAGTTTTCACAAGATCCTGGGACGGGACTGTAAAATTACAACATGTGAAAATTCCAAGAACTAAAAAGATCCCACAGGCAGTGCTGTCACCATAATCATCAAGTGTAATTAGGATTAGATCTAAACCAGATCTATTCTAGATCTAGATCTATTTCCTAGATCTAGAATCTCTAGATCTAGACCGTGAACTGCTGCCCTCTTACACTGCTTTTTCTAAAATCATGGGCACATTCTTTCGTTGTCCGTACTCTAATGTGCTGATTTTCTGTCAACAAGTCTCACGCCACTGCATATTGTCAGATGTGAGGTATTATGTGCTACGAGCTTCAATTTCGATCTTCAAACAGTCGACAAACAAACAGACCGACTATCGTACTTCCGGTTTTTACTGTCATTGTGTGAAATTTGTATCGCAAATTATTGTAATACTGTGATTGCCATGTTGATTCAGTAAAAGCCGGCAGTTGATCAGCCAGATGTAGGAAAGTCAGTGACAACCAAAAAGTTCGAATTCGGACTCAAGTCGAAGTTTGACATCCCTGACTGGTAGTATAAAACACTGGTATCATTCACCATTTACTTCAATGTCAATCAGAAAAAGTCTCCACTACATATCACCACTGTCTGATACAAAGTGCATGAAAGAAATTGAGAAAATTAAATACCTTTTCCGGTTACCACAGCAAAATAGCCTAGAGCCTTCATAGGGAACAGACGCCCATCAAGAATACTCTTAATCTATCAAGGGAGAGAGAAAAAAGTAAACACTTAAATTTTGCTGCAAGCTGTTACAAACTAACTTTACCACTTAGTGAACAGATGTCATGAGCCATGCATATTATATCATGTGCAAATCCTTAATATGGATGTCAAAATTTCTGAATGTTTCCACAACAAATGCCATGTGTCATTTCTGGATGTTTCCAAATATAAATACCTTAAGTACTTTCCCAAAGTTTACAAAAAAACAACAAAAAAAAACAGATGTTATAAGCAATTTCGATGAGTTTTTAAAACACTGCTGCCATGGTCAACTTCTTTGTGTCTCCAAATACAGATGCTATATCCAATCCCCAGTGTTCTCTAAACATGGGTGTCATGAACGATTTTGGTGAGTTTTCACAACACACAGACGATCAATTTCTGGTCGTTTCCAAATACTAATGCCATGAACAATTGGTGAATGTTTCCAAATACAAATATCTAGAGCAATTTCTCAATGTTTTCAAAGTCAGATGTCATGCCATTACATAAAACTTTATTTCATGAAATGATGGTTCACAATTCACTTACCCTTTCGGGATCATACAATGAACTTTCTGCCAGATCAACTTTGGTTAGGACAAAGATGGTTCTTTTACCATTGGGATCCATAGAGCTAACTAGATCTGTGACATTGCTGCGTTCAGCATCCAGAGACCCATCTGGTTGAAAGAGAGGACATAATACAGAGTGAGTTTCACCCAACACCAACATATAAACCCAAATAATCACACATTTCACAACAGACAATGATATATTTTATCAGCCTGTGGCAGTTCTTCTTGACTCTGTTTTATTTTCATGCTCGCGACAACATGACGACATTTCCGTGTCTGTGCTTGCGTATGTGAGTGTACGATATCTCCCTCACGTACGATATCTCCCTCACTTATCTTACAAAATGTGAAAGAACTTTCCTTCAGAGAACCCTATTTCTCTTGTCTCATTCAGCCTCTGTAATGCCCATAAGAAACTCAAGAATGTCTTCATTTTATAAAAAGAAAATGTAAAATATCTCCAAAGATCTATATGTATTCATAATATATCACCATAGTTGATACTGAACAAATAAATTATTAAAAGTTTATTCCCCATAAGAGTTGAATTATTATCATGAGTAAAAAAACCAAGCAGCATAAGATTGATTTTAATTGCATACATGTCTAACTTTATCTTCAGATGACTTTCACAATTTATTGCCTCATGCAGGCAATGTCCTTCTATTGATTTAGCCCTTTACCTAATACAGCCCTCTCAGGCAGACCCTTCTGAAATTTCACTTACAGGGCAAAAACACAAATAACTATTGAAAAAAAAAAATCACCCAAAGAAAACTATAGCACAAAAAAATTTGAAATTTCATAAGAACAGACAAGTGGTATGTGCAACAGCATATAAGTTGTTATGGCAGTCAGAAAACTAATCATGTGCATCTGGGGATTAAAATCGATGATATTATGTGTATTTCAATCATAAAGCTGAGTTATTGCTTTAGATAAAGCTGCTGAAGTTCTTCCATCTCACCAAAATATTGTTCCAACTTCAAAAAATAACAGAAACCTCAATTTCAAACTGATTTCTATTGAATCAAAACCAACAGAAAGCATGAACTCTCCACTTTTGATTTAAACCAAATGCAGAGCATGATTTCCAGTAATAACGTGACTGTTGGGGGTAAGGGAAAGTAGATGTGAAGGGGGCATTTGCTGTGACTTGTGGCAACTGTACTCCTCTACCCATTGAAGTGACGTGCGGCGACTGTGTCAGGTATAAGGGATAAAAATAGATTCTTTGCGTTTTGACCTTAACCTACATTGTTAGATTGTTTTGAGCCAGATTATTTATTTAATAGTGGATCAGCATATGACGGCTACACTGTATCAAATACAGTACCAATGACACTCAGATATAAAAATGCATATCAAGACGTACAGTTATCAAAACAATATGGGGCTATCAGCGACTATCAAAATCACACAGGTGGAAAAATGCAGCAAACTGTATGCTCACAAGGAGCCATTTTTCATGTCACCTAAGTTGCTTCCCTTTCCCAAGAACAAGAGGTAGGGTATAAGCACTGAAAAAAAAAAAAACATTTTTGTCTCCATTTTTTTAAACAAATTGCAGAAAAATTATCACAAAGAGAAAAAAAAATATCCCGATCACATGGTGAATGTTTCAGAATTTTCCATTAGGTATATCCATTCACCATAGGAGAAAAAAAGTGTTTCTTTTTTTCCCTTCCAGAAAATCTCTGTATTTTGCCCCTTGCACACATCAAAAAAGAAGTAATTGGGCTGACAGTAAATGATTTATCTATCTTTGGAGGTATGCACCAGAAGAGTAGAGGATAGGGAGAGATGGCGAGCCATTTCAAGTCAACCTCGAAAGAGATAACACAGACTCAATCTCAAATGACTCATTCTTTCACCTACCTTGGATACATAAAATGATGGAGTTTGGATTCTCCATATATTGTCTGCACATCGACTTGATGGAATCACGAGTGTCTGGTGACATCTCAGTTGTCACAGTCTGGGTGAGACAAGGTGTAAAATGTTTGAAAATTTCAAAGTGCCAAGAGAGGCTCGGAGCTGGCTAAGAATGTGTAACACAATGTCAGCTGAGGCTTTCCACTCACAGGAATAGCATGTTTAAATAAGCAACCATTGTTTTTTTTCTTTTATGTACAGAAGAGACTTCTGAGCTGAGGTAATAAATTTTGACTCTTCTTATAGCTGGTTATTTTCACTCAACTGCCATCATTTACAAATAATTCACATGTCAAAAAAACAACACAATGTTGACCTGCCTGCCAAAAATCAAGGAAACCAGAGTAAACAGGGAAAATAGTCACAGCACAAAAAAAAAAAAAATTAATTAAAAAGAATAAATAACTAAACTGCAGTTTTTTACATTATTTACAGATGATATGCCAAGATAATCAATAAAAAACTTTACTATTTTGTGAATGAAGATGAAAGGAATAGATCTGTACAACTTTGGAAATCCATCGTTTGCCATAGAGAAAATGAATAATGGCAATTTATATAATTCTGAGTCAATGCACTGAAAAAAAAAAGGCAATTATTTTTTAAAGGAAAATTATCTACTGTAACAGTTTATTTTTTAACAATTATTTTAAACAAAACTTCAATTTTGTGATTTCATTGTGCAAAGAAAATGATGTACTATGCCGTAGTCATTTTGAAACAATATCATAAAACTGAAAAAAATTGACAATTATTATCTGGAGAGAAAATGATCTATTTGGTAAGGAGTGAATGAAACGAAATAATAATTTTGCAAAAAGGAACTTAGTTGTTGTTACAATCTTGTCAAGAGAGAATCAACTGTTATAATAATGTTCTGTCAGAGAAAGGAAGACAACTCACTGAGATAATTCCTGGCAAGTCAACTAACACCATTCTCTGCAGGCCTGGACCTTTCACTGACATGGAGATACACTGTGGACATGGAGGGAAAATCCCAAACTTAAAGCTGATGCAATAGTAAAATAATAATAGTGATTCACAGTAAAAAATTTACAGTCAGAATAAAAATAATATGAAATTTCCTAAAATTTGCAGATAACATCAGTGGAATGGTTTCTTTCTCTGAATTATTCTTTCTTTTCACAGCGACTCACCTTTGAAGCTTAAATAATTTTTTTTTTTAAATAAAAATTTAAAAAAAAACAAAAAAAAAACACGAAGTTTAACTCTGCAAGATCATGAGCAGCTTTTAAAACAAAACAACAGTTCTGTCCTCAGACCACCCTCAATATACATAACACTACCATAAGGTTGATTGGGTTAACTGAACATTACTTTGCATTGAAGACAAGTACTCTAAATTTACTTTCTCAATTAACATATTCAACATGTTCCTAGCTTTCCATCTTTTCGAGCTATTACTAACAGAATAACAAAATAAGTCATTCCCAGCTGTAGAGATTTAACGAGGTTATTATTTTGCTAGCAACATTTCTGAAGCTCATCCTTGTGACAACCTAACAAATCTACTGGCTTTCGTGCATAGATGGTCCACAGAAAACTGCAGCTAGTTTTTTCTACACTGCTAAGAACATTTCTAATCATTTTAACATTACTGGTTAATACTGATATATCCGGTGTTCTAACTCTTTTCCACTCCATAAGTTTCTTGTCGAGTATAATGTCAACAAAATTTCAAATCCTTTCAACCTGCTATACCTCACTGCTGATGTCTATCTGGCTAGTGTTTCAACTTTTGTGCAGTCTCAAACTGTTACACTGAATACAATATCAACAAAATTTCCGCTATCATCAGCTTGTCATATCTTAATGCTAAATGTCTACCTAACCAGTGCTTCAACTTATCCAGTTCTAAATGCCAAACCCTTTTTTCTAGAGCATTTTATCAACAGCAAATCTGATCTTTCCAGCCTGCTATACCTTATTGCTCACTGTATGCCCGGCTTGTACACTAGCTTTCATGCGTAGTTCCACTTCCCTTCTCAGTGCTGCCAACTGCAAGCAATGACAGTGTAAACAAACTGAAGTTACAACTATTAATGTCTAATAATATTACTGATAAAGATCATATGAAAGCTTTCTTTTTTAACTTTTGATTTACAGTAAACAGAGCAGTTAACTCATGTTCTCTGTGGAGAAGTACACAATGAAGATACAGATACAAAACAAATTTTTCTAGAACCACACAACATTTAGACTGTAAATATCTCATGCAGTCCATTTTTTTTCGCTCTTTATATATATATATATATAAAAATACTGCTTCAAATAAATCATAAGAGATAGACACAAAGCTGAAAATGAGGCATGCATTCCAGATTTCATTAACCAAGAATCTCCTTGACATAAATACTGTCATATGCATGTAATTCCTTTCACTACCAAACAATGATGTGCGACCGAATAATCTAAAGTGGTTTAATTCCTACAGGAATTAGCATTTGACTTACATCAGACTCTTTGGTGAGATCAAATTCCCTGGCGCTATCTCGAAACTGGGCAACATGATAGGGGCCCTCCGAAAGTGTTACTTTGACTGGCGATCGGGTCATCATCTGTCCAGAGCCCCTGGAAAACAACCATATTCATATCATATTGACAAAAATACTTATTATTTCCTCTGAAAATTGGCAAATGACTAACCTTTAGATACAGAGCAAAATTCCAAAATCATCAAAAATTTCAATATTCATTTTTTGCATTCAGTGTCTTGCCATGTAGTATTTTAAATAGTATTACCTTAAATAGAGTTAATGGAATTGATTCAAAATGTGGACAGAACATCAATCTACATACGATATTTCCTTCTCCTGGACGGTCAATGAATGATCTATTATTGTGTGTGTGCGTGCGTGCATGCGTGCATGCATGCATGTGTGTGTGTGTGAGTGAGTGATACCTATAAATATGGGAATTAATCGTTAATTTGTTTATGTTTTTTTACAACAGATCTGGTTAAGACAATTTCAAAAGCTAAGTGTTTTTTGTCACCTCCATATTTTGGAGCTAGATATCCCTAAAATATCTCATTACAGCAGCATTAGCCCACAAAAACAAAAAGTGATAAAGAGAAAGAACTGTCAAAGAAAATCAAGGTTACACCAACACCCTATACCAAATAGGCAGTATATCAAACCTAAAGTCAAGATCATGCCTTGCAACAGTCAGAATGAATCACAAGTCACTGGCTTGAACGGAAAAATCAGGGTTTGAATGTGATCAAGGTGATCTCATATCAGTGTTTTCATAATGCAGCAATTGAAAGACTCATTCATTTCTGAATTTAAAAAAAAACAATGTCATGGACAGCTTATAAGTCTATCAGGATTTTGTGTGGGTTGATTTGTATTGAGTTTGTGTGAAACAGTTCATTTTTGCTAATTTTCTCATAATCTTAAATATATTGTCTATTATTACCATGTTAAATGTATTCACCGTATTAGGCACAATATAGCCATTTTTGTGCTGATGTGCTGTTAAACCCAACACAAACAAACAAACAAACAAACAATCCTAATTCTAGACAATGCTGAGAGATCACAATCTATCTCTTCAATTTGCAATATTTCTGGCTACAGCCAAGCTACCTCAAAACTTTTTTTAACTACATAAAAGTGTATTAAGTAACGTTCTATGAGTTAATAACAATTCAAATTGGTAAAAAATCACTATATGGGGGAATTCATTTCGACTGGCTGCAAGACAAATGTGATGACTTCATGTATTTGCTACAAAATTACTTATAATGTGTGAGAAGTGAGTCTGTGATACTTAAGGGCCAACTGAGAAATAGTACAAAGATTTTATTTCTTCTCTGAGTGGTACTTAACAAGTTGCAGCAGTTTCTCTTGAATCTGTCTCATTATGATGTTACTCGTGACATGTCCATATGTCTCGCAACCAAGCAAAATGAGACGTATGTCGATTTTTTCACCATATGGAGTTTTCAATATCATGTGATAGCTTATTTCATACCCTTTCGGGTAGTGAAAAAAGTTTTGAGCTAACTCTATTCTAGCCAGAGATATTGCAGTTTAAAGAGGAAAAGGGGGACCCCTCAGCAATGAGCGGAATTCCAAGTAAATCGAGTTTAACTGAACGGTCATACATATAAATCTACATGCCTACCTCATAAAAAATCCGATTTTAATCAAGTAATATGTATAAATCGAGGGTAAGACCAACACTGTCTTTTCTGGAAATGAATGTATTTTGGATTTCTGCAATAAAAAAAAATTGATTTCTGACATACAAAGCCTGATTTCTCCGTTCTAGCAAAGCAACTTACGTCTCATTTTGACTGGCTGCGAGACATATGTATGTTCATTTTAAAGTATGTTACATATACATAATATCTCGTAAACTCCGAAAAGAATTTTCTTTTGAGGGACAGATAGTTATTCTCTCCTTGATCTTTGTCTATAACAAAACCAACCAATTTCTCTGCCCACTCCCTACCTGGGAAAGATCCTGGCTTGTGCAATCATTTCCAGCACACTGGTTTTGCCTGAGCTCTGGTCCCCCACCACAACCACCTGGCAGTCAGAGGAAAATAAACAAAATATAACCAAACCAGACCACCAAACTTAACAAAGCATATCATATCTATAGTCAAAGGAACTACATCCACTTTTGTTATCAGGCAGAGCAAACACATAGAAATAGCCCACGGCTGTCCAAACCAGCCTCAGAGCATTCCTCTAGTTGCTCATCGCCCAAGTCATGAATTAGAGCTCAAAGTGACAGCTAGGGGGGATTCCCATCGAAGTTGTGCCCATATGAATTTCCCGCACTACTAGTTCTTCCCCACTGTGACATCACCTCTTTTTATCCCATTAGTCTGCAGTATCCACTGCAAACTAAAATACTTTTGTGGCCATCTTGAGAATCTCATGTTTTCCGTGTGTTCAGCCATATAAGTTTAGTTCATGTGTTCCTTTGGATTGTTTTGCATGAGATGATTTAAAATACATAGAATTGTCTCTAAACTCAGTGTAAATCGATAACATTTTTTTTAAAAATCCCTTTAAAGTCATAAATATCCCTAAAATTGGTTTTAAACAAATAACTATTCACATTGTTCCACTGTGTAAAACTCGCTTATTCGTTTCAATCTTAGAAGCTGAGATATGTTCGATTCTATCCTCATACTTCTGACGTTACTTCACTACTTCATCATTGGGCACTCTAGCAATGCAGCCATGCCCTGCCCTGCCTGCTGTGGGTAGGCCAGCATAAATGTGTGGAATTTACTAGCTGGATATTTGAAACGCGCTCTGTGGCGGCAGTAAAGCTGAAACGATTCCCACACTGAGAGGAATGAAGGAATTATGTTTTTGCTTTATAAATATCAAATTATAAAGAATTCTGTAGACTCCGCTGATGAATATTATCCATTTAAAACTCCATGAATACAACAAAGCCTATTGTAGTCAACTTTGACAATGTAGTACTCAGGGATGTCAAACTGTTTTCACAAAAAAAAAAAAAAAAAAGTCAGAAAATTTTGACTTGTAGGAAAGTCAGCAATGACATAAAGTCATAATTTCAACTAAAGTCAGAAGTTTGACATCCTGGATTACTGCTCAACAGGACAATATATACACAAATAAAACATATGAGTTAGAAGTCAAAGATTTTCTCTTTTCGTTGGTAAGCTTATTTTTGATGCAGAGCAATTCTGTTCACTGCATAATCCTTTTCAAAAAGCACTAACTTTCACCACACAAGTTTGCAATCGCTTAAGCGGGCATCTGGATGTGACTGACCTTTTAACCCCTTTCTACACGGTGGGTTGGCAAGAAACTTAAGGAACAGTGGTGAGCAGCTGTGAGCAACTCATGACTAAAGCACAGAAAATTTACAAAGAATGCTCCAAAATGTTTGCATATACAAAGAGCTACAACTGTTCCTCATAATCAACTGTTTCTAAAATTTTTATCCACACCAAGAAGGAAAAAATTTGTAAACAATGAAAACAATTACAATGTTGTACATTTCAACTTAACGAGCATTCTTCTTTGTAAGGTGTACATCACCTGCAGCATAACATCAGACAGGTTCAGTTCAGCCAGCACATATATGTATATATATATGACGTTTTCTTCCCAGTCTGACAAAGTTTGGACCAGCAAATGCTGAGTAAGTGGCTCAGCTTTTACACCAGAATGTGGTAAAATAGCCGAACCAATTTGGAGAGTGCAACTACTACACTTTTTAATGAAAATGTTCTTAAAAGTGTATGATAACATCATGTCACTCTTTTCAGTCATATCTTGTCACAAGAGTTCTTATACAATATTTACAGATCATCTTTGATTTAACTGATCGTGATCTGTAGAAGATTAGTAAAATGGAGAAACACCAGGGTGCTATTGACTCTTTCCATATGGAAATTTCAAGCTCAACTCTTTATGCAACTTTTAAAATCAATGTTGGGGCTCCCCTTTCAGTACTGAAATACTGTACCTGAATAACTTTGCCAAGTTGCTGTAGGCATATTTCAAAGCTTGACAACTTGCAGGGACAAAAATTTTGCCTATATTGTATATTAAATTAAGAAAACCAAGTGTGGAACTCACCCTTGGAAGATTGTCCTGAGTGTTATAGCTGGAGTCGAAATGATTCAGCTCATCCAGCACTTCTGAATACATGTCTATCAGAGATTTCTGTGAAAGACAGCCAAACTAGACACTCATTATGTAGATAAACCTGTCACTCAAAAAAGTAAAAGATGGCATCTCATGAAAGGTGGAAACTGGAGGATATTCGTATCTTTCGAAACAGATCCAAACTATCCCAAGCCAAATGTGAACTAATTGTTTTGATGTCAACAATTCCCACCTATGTTCACAACATACTCAAAACAAGGAATGAAGCTTACAACATCTATGCACTCTGTAACATGAAAGAAACTATGTGTTTCTTATCAATACACTCATTTCTTTAGGGATCTCATAAATATCTTTCATTCCTATTCTAAATTTTCTTCCTAAATTAACATAGGAAGTAGAAATTTCAACTCATGCCTAAATGACAAGAAAGACTACAGACTGCTCTATGGTTTGGTAAATAAACAATACCAATACTGTGAATGAAATGAAAGCAGGTGAAATGAAACAGAGAGATATATTACCAATTTCATATTTTTCCCTTCTATTGTGATGGATTAGAAAGTATTTGAAACAAAGCAAAACATATCAAAAGAAACAGACATACAAATTAATATATCTTATACTTTTTACTCTTGTGTTCAAATAATTTCTACTTCTCAAACTATAATTCAATGGCACACAATAAACTGCACGATGCAAATACTACAATCGGTGAGAGCAGACTATTTTTAATAGCAAGCAACTGTAAACAGCTACATTCTGTCCCCTACAGCCACCAATTGCCTGACTGACCACATTTACAATTTCAGATATCAGCCTGCACCTTTACCATGAACAAAAAAAAACAAATAATTCTAAACAACTACATCCTTTGGGCCATTCAAAGTCTCTGCTCTACATAGATCACAAGTAGAAGATCACAGTGAGTTATAATTGCACAAATCAATCTTTTTGCCAGCTGGGTGGGGGGGGGGGGGGGGGGGGGGGGGGGGGGGGGGGGGGGGGGGGGGGGAGGGGGGGGGGGGGGGGGGGGGGGG
>JBCAUA010074062.1:0-10942 GCA_038406235.1 Peronia verruculata
GAGAGAAAGAAACACACCAGAATCTACGAGGAGGATTACACAGGTAGAACGAGATGAAGAAAAATAAGGAATAAAAGAAAAAAAAAATAGTAACAGATAATGTTGAAATGTTGATGGTGAAGTTTCCCAGCTGGTCTCTTTCTATCAACCTGACGATAAGCTGCGGGTCCCACTATGACAGCCATTAGCAAATAAATATACGACAAATGCCGAGCTAAAATTATATAGGTCTTGACAGAAAACATTGATTAACCACTAATCTTCACCTTCCAGTTTGCATGATGTTTTCAGAACAAGATTCAAGACACCCAAACTTTGTCTCTACCTTCCTCAATGATAATAAATTATTGTCAAAAATATCTCAAATATCATAAATATCACATTCCATCTGCATATTCAGGGCTATTTTGAAAAAAAGATAAACTGCGTTCTTCTAGGCTACATTAACGCATAAATAAACAGCGGCAATCTAATGTCACGCAAGTAACAAATGATGATTTAAAGGCAAGAAAAACAAAAATTGTGTCCGATCTGGATAAAAATGTATTGCAGTAGATGAGTGGACGAGTAAAAGCTAAACAGACTGACAAATAATTGGGGGGGGGGGGTAATAATCTGCCAGAAAAGACAGACCATAGTGGATGGACAGGCATCATTCGGGAGTATTACGACTTTTATCTGCCCATGAGTTGGACAGATGACAGACTGGCAGGGTGACTGACAGACAGACGGACAGAGTGAGGTACACACAGCGAGATAAGCTCTGACACTGCACACTATAACAAGATAATCACATCCACTCACGGAAAGTCACCATGTAACTCCATGTATATCATCGACTGACTGCGCTGTCCGTTATCTTGCCTAGGCTACACCTGCCAGTTGTTGACCGCCAAACACAGACTGGTCTCTACTTACTTCCAACTTATTCTCTCTTCATGCCCCATAAACAGGAGGCGTCACTACAACACCACGCTCGAGTTCCATTGTCAAAGACAGTACATGCACTACTGATCCAAACTCGCTACATTTTCTACATCGCATCAGACAATCCAGACTTCGTGTCCATAAAGTGATAATTCAGTTAGCAACATTAATCGCTTTCATTAACATAACTCTCTGCATCCCACAAGGACGTACGAGTATGTGACAGACAGTTAGGAATCGCTTCAAAAGACTGAAAGCTGAAAAACTGCTGGGTATTTCATATGACAATATAATTTTAGACCACAAATTTTCGGCAAACCAAGATCCAGATGGTGATGATCTCAGAGGCATGGTATGGAAATTCAACTGTCAGGGGACAATATCATCATCTTGTTGTAACAGCTACTCCGGGTCTCGGAGGGCTAAACCGCTCTTTTCGGAAATACTGCTAGTTGCACCAGTGAATAGCCTCTATGTCCGACACTGACCGCTGGTTTCAGTCTAGAGAGGACACTCTCACTTGCGATGTAACCCAAAACTTGTCAATGGTGGCGATTGTATCAGACAGAGGTTGGCAATTAATCTACCACGAAAAACATTTTAATCTATACCCACAAAATATCTCATCAACTGTGAACAGAATTATTTCCTTTTGTGGAAATTTATCTCATCTTATCTTATCTTGTTTAATCTCATCTTATATCATCTGAATGCGAGAGATACTGACAGTCTATAAGGAGCCATATTTCCGTCTTGATGGAAACTGCATCATCACAGACGGAGAGATGTTTAAAGTTAATCATTAACGACACACAGGTCTACCGATGACTCTCACAAAGTTGTACTTGTGCCTGTTTCACCAAATACATAACCGCTGGACCCCCTACAACCTAGGCATACCTAGGATTTCTAAGGTCATGGTGACCCCAGTGTCATAACTATGCGATGCAAAATGGCCGGCAGACATCCTCCTTCCCCCCCCCCCCTTCCCCTTGTCCTTTTTCCTCCTCCTTGCTGTAAGTGACCAGCACACCTCCGGTGTATCCGGCCACAAGTTTTGGCAAAGTGGACAACTGAACAGGCTGTGATTTGCCGTACGGCTCACAAACAGTGTCACCTCGAGGACAAGACCGTCAACAGCCAACATTGCCTCTGCCTGTTTGTTTGCATGTTTGTCCCACGGGCATGCCTTAGTGCTCACACCTGATGACAGAGCTAAACACGCCTCAGAAGCCCGAATGTCCTCACTCATGTCGCTGAAAGAAAACAACCTATCTATTCCACCGCTTCTCCGGGCGGGACCATTTATATGACAGCACTCATTAGCATTTTACTTATTTCCAACCTGGACCTTCCACTCAGTCATTATTTAGCGATAAAAAGTGCCCACGGAGGCGTACTTTGTAGTGAAAAGTCAACGAAGAAAGAAAAAAGTCATCAGCATGTTACGAAAGAAAGAAAAAGAAAGAAAGAAAGAAAGAAAGAGAGAAAGAAAGAAAGAAAGAAAGAAAGAAAGCGAAAAGATAGACAGCTAGACAAAGGAGAGAAAGAAGATAAAAAAGACAGAAGGAAAGAAGAAAGATAGATAGAAAGAAAGAAAGAAAGAAAGAAAGAACGAAAGAAAGAAAGAAAGAAAGAAAGAAAGTGAAAAGATAGACAGCTAGACAAAGGAGAGAAAGAAGGTAAAAAAGACAGAAGGAAAGAAAGAAAGAAAGAAAGAAAATGCCCCTGAATTATACCAGTCGACCAGGAACATTTTATTTTCAATGAACTACCACCAATTATCTCATGCACAACAGTTTTGCTTGTTTATCTTTTTTTTTTTTTCATGCATAACACTTTGTAAGAAGTTCTCCAGGGCAAAAGGTTTGGGGAGAACGTTCATTGTGACAAAACAAACCCTTTGTCATACCGGATACACAATAGCCTACCGGCTTTGTCATTCATGCATTATTCTCATGAAAGGAAGGATCGATACTGATAAAAATGCGGATGAAGGTCGAAAACGGAGGAAGAGGAGGAGTAGGAGGTGGGGGGGGGGGGTGAAGAATTGGTGGGAGATGGTTAGAGCGGGGAATAAGAGGAGGGACGGAAAACAAACAAAGTGATGTACAACACATGGCAGGAAATGGCAGATCAATATGGCGTCTATTTGTGGCACGTCGGTAAATCTTTAATCGGACAAAAGGCGATAAACTCACAAAATGTCCGGCATGTTATGGGCTTTTGTCCGTTTTTGGAGAGGGTTTTCTGTTGTTTGTTGTTGTTGTTGTTGTTCTGTTAATATTTGTTTCGTCCCAACAAACTGACAGCGTAAGAGCTGATCTCCTCTATTAGCTCTAATCTGCTCACCCTGCATGCACTGCCTCTGTTTAGTTTATGGAATAGCTAAACGTGGAAAAGGCACAAAAAGAAGGATATTGGTGATGCGGAGCAAGAAACACACACATTCACACAAACAATCAAACGAACAAACAATAAATGGCCACACATTAACTAACTGGGCAGAATGATGGGAAAGACCGATTTTCATGGTAGCTGAGGTGAACAAGGAACCCCCTTCAAAACTGTACACGCGCCAATTATGAGGCCAAAATAAAGCGGTAAACATAACCATATAATTATGGACAGAGTACAGTAGAACTATCCCAGCATGACAAGTATTCCATTGAGTTTTTACTGATGTTCCAATTAATCTCTTTGAATTTTCTTTCCCAGTAAATGTAAGAAAACATTTGACACAGCTAGCTAATCCGGAGAAAGGAAGTCCGGTCGATGGGAAAATAATTATGTCCTAGAGGCGAGGCAACAGACAGAAAATATAGAATATCTCGCAGAAAATGGTAAATGTTGCAGGGCAAATGACAAAACATAAACAACAACAACAACAACAAGGTATATGACAAGAAAAAAAATATAGCGCATAAGGCAAACCATATTGTAAGATCGGCATGGTGAATATCACGAAAAGGCCGTAGAGAAACCAACACACTAACAGGCTGTGTACAAGAACTATATAACTGGTGATATGTCATACACTCTTGTAGATCTACCAGGTAGATAAGTGGGCTATCGTGGCTGCTGTCAAGAGCCTAGGCTTGCCGGTACATGTACAGTATTGGGTTATCTGGATACACCCATGATACTGTCTCTGCACTCATAATCTCTAGGCATAGCTTACATAGGGCTCGAACTGACTACAACCTGTCTAAATGCATCATCCAGGACTACGTACGAGATAACGCCGGTGCGATATAAATTACAACGCATCTACTTAGATCTTTCACCGCCTGTGTGATTTATATTAATATTCTCATATTCCTGGCAAATAACTTTTGAATGCATATCTCTAGCTAAGCACAAACATAGCCCAGGTTGTCACATCCACTGATGCATTACTCGAATACATGACGAAAAAAAAAAAACCTGCTCACTCACAAAACTTACAGCAGTATTCGTTTACTCCTACCCAACAACCAGCTGCAATTTATTTTATGTATAGCAAGGTTTTGTACTCAGGTCTTGTACTCAACTTGAAATGTTTTTGAGTTGAGCTTGCTGTCCGTCAGTTTTGAGGCCTGAAGATGCAGTCTGAAAGTGTAACAGTGTCTCTTGAAAGTGTTCCGGTTGAAGAACAAACCGTTATTTCATAAACATGATAACACCGATGCATGTAGATTTGTAATCGATAATTATGGTGACTGATGTAATCTTGAATTCAAAGAAATCTGTATGAAATCGCAAACAAGACAACAGTGATGCATGCAGATTTACAAACGATATAGTGACTGAAACAATCTTGATTCAAATGAAATTTGTTTGAAATCATTAGGTGCCCGTTTGTCGTAGCCACATACGGGCACGATTGTGTTGAAATATAAACCAAATATGACATTTTAATAGTACAAAATAATAATGGTATCTGCCCAAAAGAAATTACAGTAAGAAAAACAGAACAATAGATTGTGACTTCTTTGGAATGTGGTGACGTGATGACAATATCGACAGAATGACAGTCACATGGCACTTTCAGTACACGTGTTTGACATTCATGTAGTTTTATAACCAAACAATTTTGGTTTCAACACAGAACTGACTGTACTACGAGGAATCAAAATGTGTTTTGGGGTAAGCGAAGAGCAACGCCCTTTTTAACGCACATTTCCCAGGAACTTCAAGTGTATTCAGACCGCCTGTAACTTAACAAACAGAGAAAACACACCCAGCATCTTCAGAAAACCAGACTTCAATAGGTAAGCAAGTCGTACAGAGGTGACCTTAGGAGAGGAAACAGGGACATTGATGCTGTAGGCTATAGGGCTGCAGGTCTTCACCAAGCTCCGCCAACACATGCATGCAAGAACTACTGCTTTCTTCTTGTGCTTGGGTCATAGGTAACATCATGAGCAGAGACACAACAACGGCTGCAGGGAGAGATCGACGGGCAACTAGGAGTAGAGGTGGTGGTGGTGCGGGGGGGGGGGGGGGTCGATGGATGGATGGATGGAGCGATGGATGGACGAACGAAAGAACGAACTGACGGATGCACGAACGGGTGGATGGATGGATGGATGGATGGATGGTGAACAGATGGATAAGTGGACAGATGGATGCAGCATAATTTACTTTTCTTCAATGTTGAGTTGAGTTGAGTTGGGGTTTAACGGCACATCAGCATGGTAACGGCTATATTGTGCCTAACACGGTGACAATGGACAACATGTTTATGAATTATGTATAAAAGTTTGGGCTATCGAAGCATGTATAACTATAGGAAAATATTGGTGTATCCAGTTTTGCGGCGACTCGAGGAAGGTCGTCGCATTTCTGTCAGATGTTACTTTTTATACAAATTTATAGTTTATTGTACAGGCCAATCTGGCGTAAAAAGCTCAGGATGGCCTGCGGATTTGTTTTTGTAAATGTATGTTTCTCCGCATCTATTTAATGAATACCAGAGACCTAAAACTGTCGCCACCAGCCTCTTTTCAAACTTTTGTCGGTGTTATTCTTTGTTAAAACAAAAGGCAATGTTCGTGTTTTCGCTCATGCATACAGTTTTGAGTTGTTTGAAAACTTAAAATGTTAACTGACATGTCTCAAATAACTTTGAATAAAAAAAAACTGACGTTACACTGACATTAATTAAACATCACATGCTGCCTCGCCCATTTCCCATCATCTCCCCACCCACTTCTCACACACACGTACACCCCCCCCCCCAACCCCCTCCCTCGCCCATCTCCCATGAGCGAGCATATATAGTATTGTTTTGTCTTTACTATGTGGTGCAACTTTTTTATTTGCCTATGCTTCCTCATTGCAATACTAGGCCCTGATAGACACTCCATTTGTTTTTGTGGCGTCAGTGACAAAAACCACATCCAAAATCATTGTCGGTTTCAAAGTGTGTGAAAACTGATTAATTTAATATCCTTTGTCGCTCTTTCCTGAAGCTGGGTCACATCAAGCGGCGTTTATCTGTGTCAGCGGGCAAGCCGAGAGGGGACAAATGCGTTTGCAATGTCCTGGAATGGCTCGGTGGTGGTGGTGGTGTCACGCATGGCTACAGGTCCGTGCCAAATGGGTCAAACGTTTCAGCCTAGTCTTTAGACAGCCTTGCAAGATCTCTCAACTGTAGCGGGCACAGAGGTATTATAAGGAGTGGATATTTCATGCCAGCTAGATCTAAGACATCAGAGTGAAATTTGAGAACAATCGACTTTTTGACTGCAGCCCCTGTGTTCTAATATCGATAAAACTTAGATGTTGACATTTTTCGGGTGTGCTATGCTTCATGTTCTCTCTCTCTCTCTCTCTATCTCTCTCTCTCTCTCTCTCTCTCTCTCGATCAATGATGAAAATGTGGCACAAGGCCGGTCTTGATAATATGGGGGGATGCATAACACACATAGACATAAAAAAATATGCACACACATAAGTACAGGTATCTACTATCATAATAATGCTCCAGTTTTCATGTCCTGACGTTTGATTCTTAACAGGCAGTTTCCACGCTGAATGAGATCAAGCCAAACTATTAGTATTGACTTATCACTGTTGAACGTCACCCTCTCCAGGCTACGCGCCACGGACCAAAGACATCTATTCAACCATATCTTGTGCTGAGAATGTCACCATTTCATTGCATCAATTCCAACTGACAACTTCGTCAGAGTTTCGGCGATACGTTTAATTTGAATCTAGCCTTCTGAGGCAGCACTTTTGGGCGACCATTCTGTCATCAGCCCTAAAGTCTACTACGTTGCAGTATCGGTCTTTTTCCTCGATGTAACCTAAACGAAGTAAGAACATGATGAGCTTGCAGCAGAGCACATCCACTCTTTAACTGTGTGGAATACAGGAAGACATGACATCTATGTTTAGTTTTATCACCGAATGTACTGATCCCGCATTCAGATTGCTAATAAGATGTACTATAGCTTCCTTTTCAAAGTTATAAGCTGATAGAAGTAATTCAACTTGCAATGACCTGGTGTCCTGTCTCTGAAGGAGTGGCAAGTGCAGGATAGATAATAATGTCACTCTGACTGAATGGAGCTTAAAATGTTGACACTGCAGTGCTGAATGACTCATTTCTTAAGAACAGTTGACATATTTTAGAATAAGTGTATCCACCCGACTGTCGTGTGCGAGAAAGGGCTTGAAAAAAATGTACAAATATCTATACAAGACAGTTTTGTTGTTGTTGTTGATGCTGTCTGTTTTGTCTAAACAGACATGCAGGTAAACATAAACAGATGCAGAAAGACAAACAGAACAAACAGACAGAGGTATCTACATGAAATAAGAATACTACTACTTTTGGATTTGGCCAGCACAACCTCTGCTTTGCCAAAATTCCACAACAATATAAATGGCTGGCTCTCTGTGGTTGAACATGGTCGTTGTTTCCAGTGAGCAATGCCTTGGGGGAAAGCTTTATCTTTCAGACTCCTATCACGATATGACAAGGTATGTTACGCCTTTCAGCCTCGTGCAGGTGCTTTATCTCTGCGGATGCTTGATAACATTTTTTTTTTTTTTTAAATGTGGGTTGAAACAAAACAAAAACAAAATTTGCAACGCGAAGTGGTATTCGCGTAGCGTTGTCAGCTTGAGGACAGTTGTTCCATGTCCCTCTGTGACCTGTCTCAGGCCTAAGCAAGATGGGTCTGCTTATTCTATCTCCTATCTTGGTAGAAGTCTTGTCTCCTTCCGCCATGACTTTTCTACCTATGTCTTCTAATTACTATGGTGTTCACAGAGTAGCTTTACTCCGGCCCCATCTACCCCTCCAAAATTAGATTGGTTTCCAACTGTGACAAGAAGGTTTAGAAAGACGTCATAGCAATAACAGGGTCACTTCATGGTCTTTCAATAATCCTAACTGGGCTGGACGTACATGTACGTCGTACTTCTGAACTAGATCGCCACAGTCCTATTTGATTGCGGTGGTCAGCCCTGCAAAGATGGTCAGTCAATGCTGATATAGTCGGGCATATCCAAACGCTTTGGGCAAAAGACAGATCCGGGAAGCCAACAGCACCTATGAGTCTGTCCCATTAAAGATGGTGTCCACAGAAGCGTAGTTAAAAAAAAATGATAATAATAGTAATAATAATAAATGAAGAAACTGGCTACAAAGCAAATATGGGCTACTGTCATTTGAAGAAAAACATAGTCATGTTCAGATCTCTGATGATGAGCGAAGGGATATTCAAGGGTGTGGGTGATATCCACCTACTTTCAGTTTCACGGCTTTTTTTTTTTTTTTTGTTGCGATTTTTTTTAAAGCAAAGAGGTGGACAGAGTGAGCTGCAAGGTATAGATATACAAATTTCACAAACTATTGTTATAGCCTTTGCGTGCAAACAGTTAAAACTGGATAAGATGGAAGGTAACTAGATAGGCTTTACAAAATACTTTTTATCCGTTCATGTGCAAAGAATTGAACTGCTAGGAGATGAAAAGCAAACATAATGATAAGCCCAGGAAGTGACTCATTCAACAGATGGTTCATACTTTATTTCCAGGTTTGTCCCACATCTTTTTCCTAGTGTTCCCAAAGCTGGGTCACCATGAGAGGATAAAGGATCGTCTGATCAGACTTGACATAGGGGGAAAAAAAAAGAAAGGCAAACAAGGTCTGGGCTGAGTCACATCAAAGTCTGCATCTAAGTAAAGAAAAAATAATGTTCACGGATGATACCAGGAAATGCAAAAATCAGGTCACCATCAATCCATCCATCCATCCACCCATCATCCATCCATTTATCATCCATCCATCCATCCATCCAGCCGTCTATCCATCCACCCATCTGTCTATCCATCCATCCATCCATCCATCCATCCACCCATCCATCCATCGTACAGAAAAAAGACGTAGCAACAATCACCAGTATAACACAATAATCACCAATATAACCAGCTGCAAACTCATGACACGTTAGTAAACATCCTGGAGAAACCAGTTCTTCAACTTTTGGACAGAGTGGTGGTCATTTTTAAGTTAAAATTAATTATTATTCATACATGTGATTTGTCTATATTGCAATGCTGTTTAACCCTGCTTGTGAAAAGAATGAATTTATATACACTGTCATTGCAATAACTTCAGCCATTACAAACTAAACGTGTGTTGTTGTTGTTGTTGTTGTTGTGGTTGTTGCTGTTGCTGCTGTAAACAAGAGGGACACGCATATTTTAAGAGATGTATTCTTGAGATCTCTTTCCTTCTTGTTTCCCATTCCTTTCCCATGCCAACGCCCACATAATATCATATCTTTCCTTTCGCTCTGCTTCGCTTCTTCTTCTCTCTCTATCCCGCCTCACACTCAAACATAACCACAAAAAAAAAAAAAAAACCGCACTTCTCCCGTTTTCTCCCTGGCTGCTATTCAACGCTCATTTTATCTCTTCCTCTTTTTCTCACTTCATCTCCTTCTCTCCCTTTCTTTCTCTCTCTCTCTCTCTGTTCACGTTTTCTATCATTCATTCCCATGTCACTCGAATCGGCTACCGGGCAAAACCTGCTTGCAAGCAACACGCGAAATAACATTCATAAGATAGAATAGATATCTGAGCACGGAGAAGGATATCACCATAATACATCTTGCCTTGTCAGGTAAAGGGTACATTTCACAATAAACAAAAATCCCATCTCCCAGTTGCATATTATTGTGCATGCATGCGACGTGCTGTCTTTCTCGCAGCTACGCATCCAGTGCCTGTTTATCTTTTACGCTTAGCTGTGAGAGAAATCAAAGGATCCGCCATGCCCTCCCTCCCCCCAATCTTTCGTTCTATCTCGCCCTACCTCCCCCCCCCCCTCTCTCTCTCTCTCTCTTTCTCTGCACGCGTGTTTATGTTCCCTTTATTAGGGCCGTATCCTCAATTATTGAAACTCTCCCATAGCATTTTTTAAACACCGCTTCTTCAAATAACTTCAATATCCCCCCCTTCCCCCGCCCCACTCCACTCTTTTCCATTAGAAAAAATGTCACGAACTTACCTGTTAAGGAAATCATGATCATGATCTATAACGGATTCTGATATTGCTGTTGTTTGGTCTTTACGCTAGGACGCTGGCCATTTTTGAGCGGCAATAATCTGCTCAGGTAGCTATAAGATAGTGAGTGCTCATTCGAATCCAAATCAAGTGTCATCTGTGATTATTATGTAAATCTTAATCTCAATCATGAATGAAACTGAATTATTGATCATGAACAATTTTCATTTATTTATTTATTTATTTATTTATTTATTGTTATTCCGATAGCCCGATAAGTTCTGCATGAACTGCCGTACCTTTATCGACCACTCAACAACAAACGAAAAGCACCAGTTGTGTTTGATTCTTTCCAATGATCGGCTACCATGGCTATGCCCACAGATTTGTCTGTCTGTCTATATATCTGTCCGTCTCTCTCTCTCTTTCTCTCTCTCTATCTATCTATCTATCTATCTATCTATCTATCTATCTATCTATCTATTTATCTATCTATCTATCTAT
>JBCAUA010074073.1:0-10942 GCA_038406235.1 Peronia verruculata
GTCCCCCCCCCCCCCCTCGCTCGCTATCTCTCTCTCTCTCGCTCTTTCACGCACTCACTTTCTCTCTCTCTCTCTCTCTCTCACTCACTCTCTCTCTCCCTCACTCACTGTGGGAGGGAAATGCAGTTATTAGAGAATGCTGCTAGGCTATTGTTAATACCTGCATTGTGGAAAGTTATATTTGATAAGGTGAAAAAAATAAATCAACTGAGATGACAAACAATTAAACTAATTTGAACTGAAATGGTACAAGTGTTCTTTTGTTTATCATTTTTGTTTGTTTGTTTGTTTAGGACTTAGGCGACTATTGTCACCACCTCTCTCCCTACCAAATGTGTTGTCGTGTGTTGTAATTGTACAGTGCACCAACAGCTAGGTATAACTTAGCTCTATGAACAAGTGAGAAATCTTCAATTTAAGTTTTCATCTCAGCAAAAAAAACTCTGTTTATAATTATGTAAGGATAAAAATCTAGATCTAGTCCCATCCTTTCAAACACACTCTCAGTAGAGTTATCTCAGCGTCATGCATTAATAGTATAATATTATTTATCTCAATGATCTAGATCTATATTTTTTTAAATAAAATATAATACAACATGTATGTATCACAATAAACTTCGACTGATGGTGTGTGACAGGTAAACAAAGGACCGAGAACAGATATTCTGTCTGTGTTATGTGACATAAGTCATGTATAAACCGACATAATAATTATTAATTGATGGTTTGAGGAAGAGTAAACAGCGAAAGAGGAAGTGGAAGTACTGAAAATGAAAGTAGAAGCCTAGCCAAGGTCGAGGCCGCACACAGTTAAACTTTAGGCAGTGCTTGAAATGTGTCAAGAACTCGGCCTATCAATGTTTGACTTTTGAAAGAGAGCGATGAGGCCTTCGGCTTTGACCTCCTGCCAGTGTGCCCTAGATCTGCACTTCCGTTGAAATCATCTACGGTATATATTCTGCTAGAGATCCAGGGCTAAGGATTGACACGTTACATTACAGCTGATTAGTTACCTGTTGCAGTTTCATCCAGAGTTGAATTGCTGTTCTTATTCTCTCTCTCAGATGGACAGCCAGCTTTGATAGCAGACCCAGACTCAGAGACATCGTTTATCTAGATCAAGATCTGGATAGCTTGTATTCAGACCCATACGTTGGATCTTAATTGTTTTGACTGCATACAAACCCAGACTGGTCGCACGTGTCTAAGATCTAAGACCCAGCGATAGATAAATCTTGGCTCTTATCATGAATAGCTTGAGCAAGACAGGAAGCATTCACCGATATTGCCAGCACCTCTACTCAAGACAGTTGCTGCAGCATGGAAGATGTATACTGGGATTCAACATAAATTCATTAAATTTTGGCTCATTAACACGACAGACAGATCAACCAAGAGATTCTCACATTAAACAACCAACCAGGGCTCACCAAAAAATATGTGTTAGATTATCATCAGATGTTAAACTGACTAGTTTGCATTACAAGGATGTCAAAAGAGGACCATATGCAGTTTTGACCGACCAAGATATCGCATTTTTCGAGAAGGTCTTGCCAGGACAAGTTATCACTGGAGATGATGACTTACTTGGCTATAACACAGACTGGCTGAAAACTGTCAGAGGTGAGAGAAGGAGCTCAGTTGTTTAGAGTAATAATCCACAATGCCAAACGAAGGATAATTAATATTATATTTGAGGGTGATTGATGGAAAAATTCTAACCCATAAATTAAATTCTAAGCGTGAGCTTAGTTCTTCATTGTTTGGCATCATCTTTTGTCAAGTAGGTCATGTACCAGAGAAAGTCTGAATGAGGGCTTGGAATTTCTCCATAGAAAAGATGCAAACAAACTTAAACCCAAAATGATACATGGACTAAATGTTTATGACAGAACCTACATATCTAGATCTATATAATGAACAGATGAGCCTAGGGTATTGAATTAAAATGAAAGTATCTTAGCATTGAATTGATATTGTTCTGGAGGAAAAGCTGTGTCGTAAAATTGTTTTTATGACCAGTACACAGATCTTCTCTGTTTGGTAGTTGTTCGTAGAAGATTTTAACTGTCTTTGGGTTAACTCATACTGAGGAATCTTGTATTTCCCCCTGGTGATGTCAATATCTCCCTTGTCAAATTGTTGAATAAGCATGACGTAAAAGATAAGTTTTGTTCACTTTTGCAGGAGCGAGTAAAGTATTGCTGCGGCCTAAAACAACACAAGAGGTTTCCACCATAGTTAAATACTGCAATGACAGAAATCTTGCCATCAACCCTCAAGGAGGCAATACTGGTCTTGTAGGTGGCAGCGTGCCGGTGTTTGACGAGGTGATTGTGTCCACTCAACTTATGAACCAAATTATCAGTCTAGACCCAGTGTCAGGTAAAGCATCATCACTATGGGGATATTGGTAGAAACTTTAACAATAAATAATTAATAAAATCTGAGGAAAAACCAAATCTGTGTAATGGCTTCACAATACTGGGTTTTGTCTTAGACTATGATTTTGATGTATCCTCTGTAAGAGTTTATAGATTCACTTTTTAATATTATTTTATCTGCAGTGGCCATTGAAAAATTGGAAATAGTTGCTTGACAGACTGAAAAATCCTTGACAACCATGTTTGGGACACTTGAGAACACTCTTGATGCCACATGGCAAATCACAAAAGATACACAAGTTTTATTCTTAAATATCTTCTCCAGAACAAAAATTTTCACCAGCATAACTCATGTAGTTCATTCTCAAGGCTGTTTCTAGAATGCATCAGAGTGAGAAATATATTATAGCCAAACAAAAAAGGAGCTGCATAGAAGGAAGCAAGATTGTGCATGTTAAGTGTTCAAGATTCCTCATGAATAATTATCAGTCAATCAGCTATAATAGTCAAGGATCTGTTCAGTTGTGCATAACAGATAGGGTCAGACTGCCAGTCATATGCAAGCCTATAGCACTAGATACTGATTTTTTATCACCACTGTAATGACTTGTATTATTATAATGTTCTGAACACCACCACAGGCACATTGGTCTGTCAGGCTGGCTGTATCCTGGAGAATCTGAACCAGCACGTACAGGAGGCAGGACTGACCATGCCACTTGACCTCGGTGCTAAGGGAAGCTGTCACATTGGGGGAAATGTTGCTACCAATGCTGGAGGCATTCGGCTCTTGCGCTACGGCTCCTTGCATGGCTCAGTGCTGGGAGTGGAGGCAGTAAGTTGACAATGGTTTCAAAAATAATAAGAATGATAATGAATATATTAATTATTATTAGGGTTGTAATCAACTGATGCATCACATTAATTCCACTTAAGTCAATTATTGTTTATTGAAATTTTGAGTTATGATTCCACCCATAATTATCTTTACTCAAGTGCCCAACTACAAAACTGGTCTGCTACAATGCCTTAACAATTTTCAGTGTCATTTGCCCTCACAAAGATTATGTAGTGTAAGCCACCTTTGCACAAAACCGTTTTTGTCCTTGTTCTGAAAGCACCTAAAACTTCCATGAGCCAATTGTGGAGTAACCATGAGGAATAATGCTCTTAAATTCTTAATACACCTGTGCGGACAGTCAAAATGAAAAAAAAAAAAACAACGAACAGTCAAGCAGCTGAATCAGCTAGAGATTGGAGTGTTTGTCAGTCATGTATTACAACATTTTGTGAGACTTCATAGAAAGGGACGGAGTGTTGGAAATAATGTGTTGTATTCAGCAATTTCTTCATCCCATATCTAATTATCAGTTTAGTCATCTTTGTAAAAAAAAAAACACCAAGGGTCAGTTTTATTGGCAATGAAATTACAGTGGAGTCCAAATAATTTGAACTCTTCTAAATCGAAATTCTGCTTAATTCGAATATTCCTGAAAGCTAGGTTTTTTTCCCTTCTTTGTCCTTAGTAAAAGTAATCTTCGTAATCCGATCTTAGTCCACCCTGCTCCTCATAGTTCGCATCCGGGAATTTGAAGTTTTCACAGCACTAACATGAAAATCTGAAATTTACATGTTGAATGGTCTGTCGTTGTTTCACCCACCCATTCTGCACGACCTCAGTGTTCCCCGAAACACAGGTTGACATTTAGATATACACTGTTTCAACAAAGAACAATACGCGATTGATTGATAATGATGTCATCTCACTGCCTTGTACATGCGAAGGACAAAGACTGACCAGTGACCAGACACATAGGCCTAGTAGAAGGACCCATGAAAGCAAACTCCGCCTCGGGAGACTGACCACTAACCATCAGTTTCAAAACAGCCATGATTGAACAGCATGACCGAACAATGGGTAGGCCTCCATGGGCTCACCACACCTAACACTAGTAACAGCAAGGTTGTTTGTTTCGGTAAACGTATTACATGGGTTTCTTGCTTTCTCAACCTATTGTTGCTGTCTTCGACTAGATCTAACCCAAGGCTAGTGAGACACACAAGTGAATGTCAATTGTTATAATGAAACGGTGCAATCGTACAGACCAACACACTAGATCTACATGGTTCGTAAGTTTACACGGTTCGTAAGTTGTAGGTCTACACTTTGCATTCTTTAAATCTTGACCCAGATCTAATCCCTTTGAATTTAAGAGATGAAAATAAATGTGTTAACCAGAAACACAAACTAGAAGATCTAGATCTAGCTAAAATTTAGAACAAGCCTAAAGTTTAGTAGTTGCAACATCAGTGGAGGTAACTATGTAATAGTTGTAGTTATATGTACAGTGCATTTCATTTGACCATAATGTAATTCGAACTTTCTTAATTCGAAGTCATTTCTTTTTCCCTTCCACTTCGAATTAAGAGGATTCTACTGTACTTCATTTTGTCAGGAAAAAGCGTAAAGTTTGACAGTAAAGAGAGACAAATAATTTTTGCTTTGTTTGTTTAGACACATTACAGTGGAAGATTCTGGTAAAATCATCACAGTAGCAGAAGTTCTGTCTTATGATATGGTGATTTTTTTTCAAATCTCACATCTTGTGTTTGTGTGTATAGAAATAGAATCTGGATTTCAGGTGCTCCCATCTGGTGAGGTTTTGGACTGTTTGTCCACACTGAGGAAAGACAACACAGGTTATGACCTGAAACAGCTGTTCATCGGGTCAGAGGGAACTCTGGGAATCATCACTGCTGTCTCCATCAACTGTCCCCAGCTTCCACGAGCTGTCAGTGTGGCGCTGTTAGGTAACTTTATAGTATGATGACTGTATTGTGGTTTGGACTAACTGAAGCCATTGGGAGGCATGTAAAAGGACAACAGACAAGTTGACAGATCTTCTCCATTCTGTCTTGTCATCTGTCATTCTTGTGGATTTGGCAAGAGGCTGCTTTGTCCATTCTTTGAAGTTATCCTTCCATTGTTTCTTCTGTCTCTCTTTGTCTCTTTTCATCTAGTACAGTACCTTGCATTATAGTTTCTGCAGGTCCCAGCAGCTTGTGATGTGACGGTACCTTCTTAGTTTTCTGATCTTGAGAAAGATGACAAGTTGCCATATGGCTGTCCTTACCCCAGTGTGGCTGTGTCATGTATAATATTGAATGTTGAAAGTGTGAAAGAAACTTTGCCGTCCCGAAGACATGTGAGACAGAATATTATGATGTGTGCTAACTCTTGGAGCCTTGTTCTCTTGTGGCAATAATAATTCCTGTACCATCTATTAACCCTCGCTGCAGTGAGCAGTATCACATAGTATTATGATATTATAAACCAATGAAATAGCTGATTACATTAATTTATTTCAAAAAGCTTTAATTGCTCAGGATCTCAGGCAGGAGGGTCACAGCGCGCTCAGGCTCAAAGAGTCAAGTGTTCTGTGATCTGTTTGGCACAGAAGTGATATGATATACCGTCCTTAATTGTCTTTCTAGTGCCAGAGAAGTCTTCAAATTACCTCTCCAGTGTTACTTCTGGTCTCTCAGAATGACATGATATAATCTGCATTAGATCTGGAACAGCCACTGTTTCTTGATTTTTTTTATACTAAGCAAAGAAGACAAACCATGGCGTTTGTCAAACTTGAGGAATTCATGGAGTTTCTAGTCTCTGGCTAAGAAAATCAGGATTCTAGAAGACATCAAGGGTCAAGTTGTGATTTGTCAAACTGTATTGTTCAGCAAAAGAATTAAAGGACAGTAGTCAGTAACGGACTGGGAGAGGTCTGTTGTGTTGTTAAATATAAGCTGACATTGCAAACCTTGTTCTCTTTCTCTGCAGGTTGTGATTCTTTCCCTAGAATTCTGGACATCTTCACCTCATGCAAGTCCCACCTGGGCGAAGTTTTGTCGGCCTTTGAGTTCATGGACTCTCAATCCATGACTCTCGTGAAAGAAAATCTGAACTTGACAAATCCACTGAACACTGATTATCCATTTTATGCACTGGTGGAATGCAGCGGTTCTGACGGCCATCATGATGAGGAAAAACTCACGAATATGTTAGAGTATGTGATGGGCAAAGGTTATGCTTTAGATGGAACAGTGGCCACAGATATGACCAAGATTAAGGTAAAAGATAAAGGACACAGTACTAATTATTCACTCTGTGAGAATAACAGATTTTAATGTGATTCAGTAGATAAACAAGTTCACTTGGACACAGTACTAATTATTCATTCTGTGAGAATTGCAGATTTTAATGTGATTCAGTAGATAAACAAGTTCACTTGTCTCTGCAAGTTTTATTAATTTTTCTTCTATCATTCAGCTGATGATCTCATATACTGGGTTATTTTCACAAAAAAAATGTTCAGAAACAGTGGATATACGGGGGAAAGCTGATAAAACCGGATTGCAGGAACAAAGAAAAGTTCTGTTATAAGTGACTCCTGTTTTAGCCGACATGCAATGAATGAGAGGAATAAAAACTTCCCATTCCGTCACCTGGTAGAAGGAGAGACTTTTTGTTTTCATAGACAATCTCCCTTGATCAATTCTCTGACATTATTATGTATCATCAAAGACCATAGTCATGATAATATCATGACATATCATTTATAGAAGGTTACAATATATATAATAGTAAAAAGTCTTAGTGGAGCAACTAACCACGTGGATATCTAATATACACTTTACTGGCCTCGCATCCAGCTTTTCCCGCTGTCCTCAGGCATAGTGCCAAGAATAACTGTAAGCTCACTGAAAGATTAATGGTATCATATTTCCTCATCCACCTGCTCCCCTCCTTGCACTGTGCCAATCACATTGTGCTCGATCTCTTGTGCACATTCTCATGGGGCTGAGAAGAAAAGGACATGATCACTATCGGTGTTTCGTGGAATAAACAAACTAATCAAAATGATTACGATATGAATAGATCTCACTTGATCTATGACATACGGCTACTGAAATTCAGTGTAATATCAACATCGCAAAATGTCTAGAAATGCAATTACACTTAACAGTTTTCATCACCGTTGATTGGTCAACTGAACCAAGTGGTCAGTGAATGGTAAGATCCCTGTCTATCTTACCTGATGTTAGGAGCTATACATGGGTGTCCTTTCTTTATTGCATGTTGGCCCACCACCTCAGCTTGTATTGTTTATCATGTTATGAATTATGAATGAGCCGTCCCTCCCTCTGCCCCCCAAGCCACATAGCTGATCTCATTGCTGGTCACTATATTCCCCCTACATCCCGCTCTTCCCCTCCTTTACAGCCCAGCCAGCTAACAAAGCAGATGAAATAAAATAGTGGTCAAGCGACTCTGCTTGCAGGTTTTTGACCCACTTACTTACCTCGTGCAGTTTTGGAATAATGCTTGGCGTTCAAGTGTGTCATATTGTGAGCACCTAGCAGTACAGCAACTCAGCTGACAAGGACTACTGGTACAATATAAAAGATAATATTTTCCTAATGCCAAAATAGGTGTGGACATGGGGATTGACAACGATCCTGTTATAAGCGATTTCCTGTTTATAAGCAGTCTTGTTATAAATGGTTCTGACTGTATGTTCTGTGTAGCGCTGTAGCTCATTGTAGCGTGCTCACACATGTGCCATTTATTGGTGCATAGGGCATTTAATCACAGTCTAGTATTTCATATGTCATCATTTTGTTGTAAAAGCAGATATGTCGTCATGTGTATGTCATTGTTCATGTCTGTTTTCAGTGTATGTTATGATATGTATGTCATCATTTATGTGTTATCCTTACCATTGTTTTATCAGAAATCTGAATGCGTGCCATCATATTGGTCTCATCTTTTAGAAATAATAATATTGTAAACATACCAGAAGAGAACTCATGGCCTGCGTGGGAGATTTTTCAAATGTAGCCCTGCGACTTAAACTGTATGGCAAGCATGCATGCAGTATAGTGTAAGTCCCTTTTATGAGTATAGCTGTCTGTGGGTCACCATTGTCATTATTGGATGGATGCGTGGATGTTGGTTGTCACATGAGATGCAACAGGATGAAATCACACTCTCATCATATTTGAGCATATGGAGTTATTGGTATCACTATAAAAAAAACTATTCATTTGTCTTTTTGTGTGTGAAGAAAATCTTTGTTGTACTTAATGTAGAAGTTAAGATATTGGTAATTAAAGACTATAGAGACCTGTTGTTACTGATAAATTAGTGAGAAAGTGCCAATCAATTTTGTTAATCTTTATTAACCCCTATCAGGCCATGCCACTAAATTTCATTTTTTGGGGCTTTTACTCAATCTGTTTTAGGGAAGAGTAAAAAATTTTTGTTTAAATTCTTTCACTGTTGAAAAACATGTGACCTCTCCAGTCAGCTCAGTTTGATGAGTGCCTGATTTCATCATGTCGCATCGCGTATATGTTTCACTATTAATGTATAATGTTATGTAGATACAATGTACATGTTTATATATTATCATATATGTCATTTACCCGTTGTCTATGATGTCAGCATTGTCACTACTTTGTACACTATATCTGCAGTCTATCTGGGGCCTGCGAGAGCGATGTGCCGAGGCTCTGATGCATGATGGGTACAACTACAAGTATGATGTCTCACTGCCTCTCAGTTCTTTCTATAAACTTGCGGAGGACATGAGAGAGAGACTGAAAGACAACGCTATCCGAGTCGTGGCTTACGGACATGTCGGAGATGGTATGTATCCATGAGAAAAGATGCTCAAGTTGGGTTATATTTGGGGAAGCGAAATACAAATCGTACGAACTTAAATGTCGACTTTTTCTTCACTTTTTCTTTCTTGTTGTTTTGCTCTGTATTTTTTTAATTGTTTTTTATACTGGGCTAGCCTTGTGCCATCTGTCTCCTCATTAGCCTATAAAAAAGAACAACAGGTAACTGAAACACAAATAAAAATTTTGTACATCCAGGTCTACGAAATAACCACTACCAGGTGACTGAAAGATGCATTAAGAACATAATGTAATCCAAGTCTAGTGTCATAGATACCAAAGCACAAGAAATGTAATCAAAGACTCCTAGTGTTACAAAATTTAAATCTGATCACTTGACATTTGCATTTCTGCTGTTCGTGTTGGTTCATATTTGTCATCATTGTAACACAAAAAACAAATGTCCAAGTCAGTTTTGGGGAGGTTTTGAGTAAACAAGACTGTGCAATGCATGTGAATCGTAAGGTATTCGTGAAAAAAAAATTGCAAAACTGATCACCAATGGGAAATGGCAAAAACTGGATTTTTTCACAATGCCAAAATCACACCATTGATTTAGACAAAATGGGTTTGTTGAGTTTTCTCAACAAACAAAAAAAAAAGCAACAGAAAATTAAAGAAATGAACAAAAATAATAACAGAAAAATGAGATGGGTATTTGTGTTATGATTGTAGTGGTATTTGTCGCATTTTATAGTTTCATCATGATATAATCAACAGGCAATGTCTCATTGTTACTACTTAATCTGATCAAAAGGCAGTGTCATATTGTTACTACTTAATCTGATCAACAGGCAGTGCCACATTGTTTACTTTTACTACTTAATCTGATCTACAGGCAGTGTCACATTGTTTACTTTAACTACTTAATCTGATCAACAGGCAACCTCCATCTCAATGTCACGACCAAGGAGTATAACTCTGTCACCATGGGGCTGATCGAGCCATTCATCTACGACTGGGTGGCCGATCAAAAAGGCAGCGTCAGTGCCGAGCACGGCCTGGGCTTCAAGAAACGAGATTTCATCTACCACAGCAAGTCTCCCTCCGCAGTGGCACTTATGGCCACCATCAAGAAAGCCATTGATCCGAAGGGAATCATGAACCCATACAAAGTTTTACCGGACACACTGAAATGATCATCATACTCTTTAGAAAAACAGTTTTGTTCAGGGAAAAGCAAAGGTTTTTTTTTTTTTTCTTTAGAAGCAGGGGAGAGAAGAGTTGGGTGTCTAGGATTACTCTGTACAATTTGTGTCCTGACCCTGCAACTGATTTTCTTTGCAGTTTTCAAGAATACTTGTACTGAATGCAGCTAAACAATTACAGATGTCAGTGGTTATGACTACATTTTCTTTTAATATGGTTTGATTGGATGGAATTCATGAAAAAAAGTCACAGTTTTATTGTTATTCTCTTACTGTTCATTGATGGAAGTATTTGGTTAATATAGCAGAAATTTTTATATCATTTGAAATACAATGTACTATTAAAATGATATCATCCAGACTCAATTGTAATTCGAAAATGCCTAATTATCCTTTATGGCAGTATTTAATGTTGAACAACCAAATCTCATCGCGGGAAACAGGAGAGAAATGATTATATTTCATCTTTGCCTCTCCCAAAAAAAGAAGAAAAAAGAAAGTCAATGGGCGATTGTCAAGATTTCCGCGTTAAATTCTGACACTAGTTTATGTAGAGAAAGCTGGCGCTTTTTCGTTTGTTACCTCAGGTTCAGTTTATATGTACCAAATAATAGAACAACCCCGCTGGCTTAACCTGCTGGGACCCTCGACCAGCGCAAGT
>JBCAUA010074117.1:0-10940 GCA_038406235.1 Peronia verruculata
TAATAGCCCAACAAACATTCTAAAATTGGTCTCCCATATAATTGCGGGCCTACAATAAATAGAACAATCCAAGCTTAGATAAATGCCAGCGGGTTGTAATGGCCTACATATTATTTATGACTTGACATTATACAGGCAGTGATTTTATTATAAGTGTTTTAGCTTTACTGTCTACTCTCATAATTACAGACACCAACAGTTAAAGTATTGCGTTTTAGCGTTCTCGAATTAGTTTCTTGAAAGTGGTTCACACATGTTTCCATACCTGTGCCCGGACTGATGCACTCTACCAGCGCTATCGCAAAGAACGTAAAGTTCAGACTGTGTTTATGAGTCAGTACGAAAAGGTCGTATTACGAGTTCGACAACAAACTTGTTCATGCTTCGGAATGTGCTACGTCTTGGCCTCACTCAGTCGAAATGTTTATGCAATGTGTTGCTCAGGTGAATTCAGATGTAGTAATACTATGAAGGACATAAATCTAGATCTAGATTCCGCGAACTGAAGACTCATGAGTCTTTTGAAATATTTCCGTCATAACTGCCAGCATCAAGAGAGTCCGAGGCCGTTTAGACCTGAGTTGTTCAGAACAATAGAGAGTGACCTTTATTCTGACCCCGGGATAGGCGTATTTGCAGGTTAAGATCATACTAGTTTCTGTGAACAGACCGAGAGTAGATCTAAATCTAGATCTAGAATCTAGATTCTAGATGTCAGTGTTACTCAATAACCTACAAAAAAATTGATTCGGGTTTGTGACAGTGTTAATCTAGATTGTTAATCTAGAGTCTAGATCTAATTTACTTTGACTTTGTTTATTCAGTTCTTGTGGAGTTTCTTCGGCCCAGCCGGTGAAATGACAGCATTGAAATTTTTAAGCTTTATCTGTTGACAACAACGTTCAAATTGATGAGATTTCAGGTTTGATCTGTAGCCTATCACTAGATCTGTCAAGACTTAAAGGGTAAGTTTTTTTGTTTTTTTTTGTCTTTTGTCTTAAAAATTTTTCTATTTCTATAACGTTGTAAGATCTAGAGTCTAGATCTAGACTAGATCAGATCTAGATCTGGATCTAGCTCTAGATCTAAATCTAGATCTAGTTCTGTGCACAAGGTTTCGAGTCAGATGATAAGAAAGCGAAATAATCGAGAGGAGTTGATGCCTTCTTTAGAAAATGCGATCGTAAAGCAGTAGAATCTAGATCTAGATCTAGAGTCTAGATCTAGAGTAGGCCTATTGTCTTTTGTTTTTTAGGCTACAGCTCTGACTTAGACTAAGGCATAGATCTAGATCTAGATAGATCTATCTACATTTGCTGTAACATTCAAATCTTCATCGAACAGAAAACAAGATCTAGATCTAGGCTATATTTTAATTAAATAAAAGTAAATTAAAGATATACTCTAGATCTAGATCTAGATAGATATTTTGAAGTTTGTATGTACATAAAAATAAAACCAAAGAACAAGAATCTTAACTATGTCTAGTCTATAGTTCTGTGTAGAGCTAGAGCTAAATCTAGATTCCAATCCTAAAAGGAAACTCATCAACACGTCAACAGCTATCACTGGGGAAATAGGCTACTAGATCTAATATCTAGATCTAGATCTAGATTAAGAGAACTAACTAATCTAGATCTAGATATCTATTAAGTATTTAAATGACAAAGCTGACAGAAAAAAAATGCAATTTATTATGATTATTTTGTGTGTGTGTGTGTGTGTGTTTGTTTTTCTGTGTGATTCAATTTTTCTAGAAATCAGAAACATAGTCTTAAATGAAAGAGCTTATGTTCAAGATCTAGAATACTTTTTTAGATAATTTTCTTCATTATTAAATTGTTCTGGAGAAGTCCATTAAAAATTCCAAACATTGAAGGAACATATTTAATAACAAAATTAGAAGCCATACTTGAATTGTGTAAAAATAATTTTAAAAATAGGGGGCGTAGATCTATATTCTAGTAGTAGCAATTGAGATATGATTATCAAAATGTTGAAAAATGATGATGCCTGAAATTTATTTCCATGCTTCAAGCTGAAGAAAAAAAAATGTGAATTGCATTCTTAAATAAAAATATTTTAGGCCTGAAACATAAACAATACATAGCAGGATTTATGTAGACCTGTTCATTTTTTTCATGAAGGCCATTTAGAAAATGCAGGTGATTGAAATCTAATGATGAGCACAGTAATGTCATTTTTATGAAGTAGTCAATGGATGTCTGAAATTAGTATATCATAATAGCTTGTAAATAAAAATGACATGAAACAAAATAGATGTATTATAAATAATTATTGGAAAAAAGAGAAAGAAGACAAGGAAACAGCAAAAAGAAAGGAGAAAACAATTTAAAAGAAAACCAGACATAAAGAAAAGGCATTAAGCTACATAATAATATGAACATTTAGACTTTTAGGTCAGACTGAAAAATACACATAGGATGAGCAAGTTGATTTGAAATTGAATCTGTAAGATTTCTTTTCTTAAAAAAGCAACTAAGGAAAATAATTGTTCCATAATATAGTAGTGGTGCAAAGTTAGTTTTTTTGTTGTTTTTTTGTGTTGATATAATATTCATGGTGAAAAATGTGTTTTATGGCAATTTCACATATAAATGATAGTAAAAGAAGCTTGCTCTTTACAAACAGTTGAGAATTGTAGTAACATCCCAGCCTGAATTAATCAATTATCACAGTTTGTGGGAATAAATTGCATCAAGGAGTCATAATCAAACAAACAATTATGACTTAATCAAAATTATGGACAAGCTTAAGTTTTGTTACTGAAATTAATAGCAAAGTTTATATTAATATAGTCATGTTTGAATGGCTCTTGTATGCATTTCTGTCTGAAATTCAGTTGCTCAGCTTGGACATTTTCACCACAGAAATGTACATTCCCTTGTAGACGTTGCATGCCTTGATTACTGACAAACAGAAATAGAACCATGTGTTGCGACATTTCCTTTCTTTAGTTCATAAAATAAAATTCTAAGATTAGATGTTGAACATTTTGTTAATACCCTCCAGTGTTGAAAATATAAAGTGATATGGCTTTGGAGAAAAACTAGTCTTTCTTTTGAAATTGTGAACTGATAAGTTACATGTATATCCTTGCTACATTTTAAGGTGATCAAAATTCATTTCTGCAAAAATGGATGAGTGCAGGCCACAAAAAGATAAACACGAGTAACAGAAAGTAGAGAAACCAAAACAAAATAAAACAAAACAAAAGCAAAGGAGGAAGGAGAGAAAGAGAGAGAGAGAGAGAGAAGGCAATGTGTTGCAAAATCCACTGCAGATTTATTGCTAAGTCTTTCTCTGCAGTCCACTGCAGATTTACAATGTCTCTTATCATACAGGTTAGACATTGATATTGGGGTTTTGATTTATAAAGTTCCTGGATTTGTTAGTAGTTGTCTGTTTTTGACATGCGGTAGTCAGATGTCCTGCTTTTTCAACATTTGAACTTTTTGAAGCTTTTGGGATGGTGAAAACAATGGAATTTTTTATTTAGAGCTATCTGACGGCACCATACATAGGTCAGTTGTTGGAGCATCTGAATGGAATAGGTTATTCAATTGATGAGAATGAAATGAAGAAGAAAGAAAAAAATCTATAACAGCAATTGACATAAGTAAGGATAAGAGAGTGTAGAGATGAGCATGGGCTGCTGTTATAGAAGTAAGTGTACTCAGCATTGACTGGAGATTTTCATTCTTACTTGGAAGTTTTAGTGGATGTGTTGATATTAAAAGCATGTGGGAGCGCTGAGAAAGAGTGTCATGAGGAAATGTGTCCAGCTACTAGCTAGTATAAAGAATAATCAAGTTTCATAACAATAACGGATAACAATGGCCATTAAATAATTATATCCATGTTACATTATATTTATGGTCTGTCACAAATTCCATGTTGTATTTGAGAAAAGCGTGATTCAGGATTTCAGATAGAATTTCCAGAAAGAGCAGTCTGAGAAAGATTACGTTCATTGTCCACAGAAATTAGGTGCTCATGATTATTATGATTTTTTCATTTCTTTGTTATGTTGTATCAATGTATGAGAACAGCAGAATGACAGTAAGTTACTGTGTCCACATGGAAAACGTAAAACAAAAAATAGCATAAATAATTTATGCCCCAAAATCTCTTTCTTCTTTTGACAGCAGAAAAGTTCAGGACTGTCTTAAACTTGATTCATTTAAATACAGTGAGATCTCTGTTAGCAAGTTAATCACTAATAGTGTAGTGGGTCGATTTGCTATTGCACTCTTATTTTAATCCAGATCATAACACATGCACAAATTCATTGATCCTTTCGAAAATGTTTTGATGAACTATTTCCGTCGGAGAAAAACAAACAAACAAATAATTTCATTGATTGGTACAGGTAGCTTTGTTCATCCAACAAATCGATTCACTAAATCAGCAGTTTGCATAAATGCATTGGGATGGAAGAAGAGAGTCGTGAAGCGGTTAAAGAGCTCTTTGATCGAAATCTTATTTTACTACATACAGTATAGTGAAGGCTGTACATCTTGGCACGAATTATAATAGGCTTTTGGCCTACAACAAAGACAGTTTCACACTCAAATACTTAATTTGAAAAGGTTATAAATTAATGTCCCCCACAAGATATTTATGGCCCCGAGAACTTCCCTCATCCATCTGCTCAGTGCTCAGTGCTAGCCCGGGCTGGACGAAAGAACGAGGATGAACAAAAATGTTCTCAAGTACTCTCTCTCTCTCTCTCTGTGTGTGTGTGTGTGTGTGTGTGTTTGTGTGTGGTGTGTGTGTGTGTGTGTGAAAAAGAAAAAAATAAACAGTCAACAAAAAAAGTTGCACTTTTTTTTTTCTTTATTAATTTATCATCAACATTTTATCGCTATCACTTAGATGTATTCCAAACGACTTATCAGGAATGACATCGATTCTCTCTCTCTCTCTCTCTCTCTCTCTCTCTCTCTCTCTCTCTCGGCTTGCTCCTGTCTTCTGTCCCGCTCACTTTCCTCTCTTCTTCTTACGTACCTGGCAGCGTTTGGCTGTGATGTCGATACAGCCGTGATCGTGCTCATGTTCAGTTAAACCTTAACACAAAGAAATAACCAGATCTATTCCAATTCCAGGGAATATGACACCGCCCGAAGACCTAGTTACGCCAAGTTTGATCTCGATGCGATTTTTTGTTGTTGTTGTTGTTCTTAGAGTAGCAATATTTAACTCCTAAAATAGTAAATTTGTCTCGGCTTTAGGCCTAAATATCTGCCCAGTTTGTTCAGGATTTTTTTTTTTTTTCTGGTGAGAAGAGTTCTTTAATGTGCGATAGGTAGGCCTACACATGAAACTCCCGCCGGAATATCTTGGCCGAAATTCAAGAATATTTTATGTCGGTCTTCCCTCTCCAAGCTTCCGAGCCGCAGAAAATAAAGCAAGTACCGGTACATTATTGATCTTTCCAAGTCTCGGGATAGAATTCGAATGTGACATTTTCATGGAGAGGCAGACGCTTGATCCCTTGACCACCACAACTCCTTGTGTAGACTTTATTGCTCCTCGTATGTTCAGTTTCCTCTAGAACACAGCCCTGTGAATTTGGGCTTGACAGCTCCAGGACAGATTCCGGCCTTATCGTACGTGGAATTAAAACGTGTCGAAGACACTAGCTACATGTCATTGTGTTTGTTTGGCTGAGAGAGCAAATAGTTAATTGTTTCTGCATAGAGAGATTGATGTGTTGATTTTTTGGGATTGGAAGCTATGATTATGATGACTATCTGGCATGACTCTTTAAAGTGGCATGGAACGGGATTCTGTGAAGTTTGTTTCTAGATCTATATTATTAAACTCCCCGGTTAGTGTTTAGGACATCGATACCAACCAACGAACAAACGAATGCAGCAAAGGAAGGAAGAAAGACAGAAAGAAAGAGCGAGAGGTTAAAAAAAAAAAAAAAACAAAGAAAACAGAAAGACAGACAGACAGAAAGGAATGTGGAATCACTAGGCGATAACGGACGGGATTCATTAGGGTCATGTGCTGGTAAATAGTGATGTAAAAATCGATTTTTTTTTTTTTTTTCAAAATCTAATTATGTTTCTTATATCGGGTTTCAGAATTGAAATGTTATGAAAATAGCTATGAACTAGTATATATGTTCTCGTCCTGCTGTTCCAGAACTTCGTGCACTGTTTTCTCAATTTTGGGATTATGCCTGTGGCCTCTCGTTTTCCAAGTAAATAGGATGAAATTTGAGTTAAAAAAAAAAAAAAGGTAAAAAATATTTAAATTCTGTAGGCTGTAGAATAATTGACTTTATTTACCAGCACATCCCGTTGGAGTTTGTCCGTTGGAGACGCACGCAGACCAGCCTACAGAGAGAGAGAGAGAGAGAGAGAGAGACAGACTCAGAAAGACAGACACAGAGAGACAGAGAAGAAAATGACAAGATTTTGCCATCATTTGTCGGATGGGTTTCTCGAAAATTGTTGTTGCTGATGCTGTTTTTATGTCGGATTCAACATGCTAGTGATTTGCATCCCGATCTACTCTAAATCTAGTATGTATTAATAATGTTAAGAAGTCTATAGTTTTTTCATCATATATCCGTTTAAAAGCTCTCTTTTTAGCGGAACTTACCTGTTTTTTTTTTTTTTTTCCAAACTATTGGTCTGGTTAACAAATTTTAGGGGTGTGCTTTATAAAGTTTGGGGCGATAACTAATTTTTCTATAAAAATGTGACGTCTGGTTTGTCTCCTTGGGGCTCAACTGTTTTATTCAGGTCTGAAAGAATGCCTGGCAAGGGCCGATAAAAATAGCAATACATAAAACTATTTTTGCGCTTTTCATCAGTGCTTGTCTTGGCAAAAGGAAGTAATTTAGCTGAATCTCAACAGGGCTCACCGATGCCCATAGAGAGTTAGACAGATCTATAAAATAACATGTCAGTCTGTAAAATAACATGACTGTTTGCACGGTTTAAACAGTTCGAAGATCCGCCTGTCCATAAAATACGAGTTTAGGGGTAGGGTTTCTTAGATGTAGATTTTTTTATGGAGAATAATGTGTTGTTTGTTTATCAGTGGGGGGGGGGGGGGGGCTAATTTCTGTTCTAGTATCTTAAAGAACTATTTTAATCAGGGGTTAATAATACACGTAATGTTATTCCACAGCCAGTGATTTTTATCATAGATATTATTTATATTTTGTACAGGTGATAGTTCGATGTACAAGCAATAGTCATGTTGCTTTGAATTTGAATGACAATAGCACACAATGCAATCAGAAATACCGGTATAGTTTGGTGTACTCTTGTCTTGTATTGTTTCGTTATGTGGACAGGTCAAATGCACGTATAGTGATCTAATCGATGACCAGACTGGCCTCTCGACTCACTCAGGGCTATACTTCTGTTCGAGAAATGTAAAGCAGTGCAGTGGTAAATCAGATTTTTCTCTTCCTCCCATACGGTATAATGGGTATTTGGGCGTGAGTCTTGTTCGGACACTGCAGTTATTTATTATTTTTTATTTTTTACAGTCCTGTATATAGTTATTCCTCCCTGCTGTTCTGACACTTGTATGAGAATAGTTACTCTATCCCAGATTGTTTCTAGTAATAATAATAAATGTAATAACAATTAAAGAGAGAGAGAGAGAGAGAGAGAGAGGAGGGGGAAAGAAGAAAAAGAAAGAAAGGAACGGTTGAATGAAGTGTAATCAAATATCTTAATAAAGAGATACCAGACAAAACAAAAAACACGATTTCTTCCAGCAACGGTCAGTTTAATTAATCCAAATATAAGTGATATGTATCTGCGAGGTGCATACGCTTGCTTTACACTTTGACTGGCAGGACATAATTAATGTTGGATTGTTCCAAGGTATTTCTCTGCTAGTAAGCTCTCTGCTGGTTCTCAAAACAATGTGATAACAGAATACTGGTGTCAGATTGTCTTTGGGCTCAAAGTTGTTATTTCTGTAACAGAAATGAACAGTTTTTGCAGAAACACTGACACACCAGAATTAGAATCAAGTGTTCTGTATAAACATATTGTATCAGAGGAGTTCAGGTAGTACAGCTGCTTTGTTCAGACTTTAATCTTAATTAATGTATTTAGTTCGTGCAGGTTAAGCTTAAACTGTAAAATATCGTATTTCTGATGAAAAAAAAAAGGGGGGTCAGAGTACACGTTGTGAGAACGGTCTTAGTCCTACATGTACTTGAATTTCAATTGATATGTTCACTCCAAGTACACTAGGTAGGAACTCATGTTATAAAAACTACGAAATTACATTTTGTACATGAATTTGTTACATACAATGCGCATCTTGCACACACTCTTACTCGAGTGATCACACATGTGTTACGGAATCTGTTCTTAGCCAAGCGCTAAAAAAAATATTTGTGGACTTTCGAGCGTGACACCCTCTGCTCAGTAGCGTCAGTCATTGTATAACTACCGACGCAGTGGCTCGGTGATATCGCGTCTGCTCTTGGAGAAAATAGGCCGGGATGGACAATTCTTCTACATGTAATACTGTAATAAGAGTAAGTGCAGCTGCAGTCTCCATTTCCAGCAGTCAGTCAAAATTTTAAATGCTTTCGTCTGATCATTTTTTTTTAAAAAACAGAAACATCTGGGCCAACTGAACGTAGTGCATATTTTCTTTGAGAAAATAGGCCGGGATCGACTCGCATTTTTTTTTTTTTTTAGTGAAAATTTGTTCTGTGGTTTCAAAAGATTTGAATGCTTTGGTCTAAATATGAACAAACATAATCTCAGTTGAACCAAATGTTTCAGCATTACAGGAACAAGAAAGAGACGCAGGTTGAAAAAAATCACTTGAATGTTTTCAGTGACGGTGTGTGTGAGAGAGGAAGAGAGATGGGAGGGAGAGGGGAGGACAGGGGAAGAGCAAGATGATGTATGAAGAAGAAGAAGAAGAGGGGGTGTAAAAGCGAGCGAAGAAAAGAATAAGAGACAACAAAGGGGTGCTTGCCTGTATCCTATCATTAGATTCTATGCAAGCAGTATGTCGTCACCTTCCTCAGGTTTTCTGCAGCTGATGCCTAGTCACTAAGGCCTTGGAATAGATGAAGAATACATATGTTTGCTGCTGGTCTGCAATATTTCAAAGGGATGTGCTCACTGTCTGTATCGCACGCAATAATTTTATCCTTTCTAATCGAAACACCGAAAGCTTCTTCGTCTCTTAGATCAAATCTTATACGAAGTTACCACATCCACACACGCAGATATCATCTAGATCTAGGTCTATGCGTGAAAAGACATCAGATTACACTGCTAAAACATTAGTGATGCAATGCAGCACATTAAAAGAATAGTACAAGTTGAAAAGAGTCAGAAAAACAATTATATAAATATGGATTCATACATAATATGCAAGCACTTTCATAATCTCAGGGTATTCTCAGTCAGATCCTCTGAAAAGCTTGATGATTCTTGTGTTCGTACCATAGACTTGGGCCAGGATTCTGAACTAGATAAGATTTAATACAGTTAAAAGCAAACAATTCGTCACAAATCTATGTAATTGCCCAAGTACACGAATGTTAACGAAGAACACTGTCTTCATAACAAATCCATGAAGTAAGATATCCACACAAAAAAAAAAAAAACACACTCACATTGAGAATAAAAACAGACCCAGGCGAAACATCGAACATGTCTAGTGTACACGGGAAGAAGGTACACTAGTCCGAAGGTTCACTAGTTCCGAAGGTTCACATTTATGAGGCCCACTAGTCCGAAGGTTCACATTTATGAGCATTGTTAACATTCATTTTTGTGTGCACAGTCAAAATATGAAACACCACATTATCTTTTTGAATGAAAACAACTCAGTGTTTTTATAAGAATATTCTTCGATTTGGTTCCTACAGCAGTGAAAAATGCACGCACGCACGCGCGCACGCAGGTACACACACACACGCACACAAACACACACACACACATACACAGACACACACATCTACTCACACACGTACACGTCCAAAATAAAAAACAAATGAACTTTATTATTCTTTATTAATTCAAAAATTAAACACAACATTGTCTTTTTTATTGAAAAAAACTGATTTTTTGACTAGTGAACCTTCGGACTAGTGAACCCTCCTCAGTGTACACACATCGTTCGAATAGAGCGCTCCACGCCGTGACGTCACACGCCAAGTTTTCCTCGATGTGTCAGGCCATTAGTTCACGAAGGCCACGATTCTGTTGTTGAAATCTTCATAAAAAATATTAGGTTTTTAAAGGCTTGTTTATTTATTTATTTATTCATTTATTTAAGGTACATTTATCTTTCTCATAATGTGGCCACTGCAGCCATCCATAATTTAATTGAATCGACATCGTAGTTCTTGAAGCCTAAACACTAGATAACCAGCTTATCTGTGGTCTATGTTACACACGGTCTTGATGTCTTGCCAGCAGCTCAGTTTTTGCCAAACTTGTGAAGTCTTTGTAATGTGCTGAACATCACACAAGAAATCATTTTTCTATGTTTCTATGGTAAAACATATTGGTGGGCAATACTATGTAAGTGTAGGCTTAGGTGGAGCTCAGTCCGCCGCCGGAGATGAGAATCAGCTTCTCCCCCAAGCTCAGACCTCTTTAAACCTGTTTAACCCAATTGTGACTCCATAAATTATGTTTATATGAGTGGATTGAATTACATGTAATAAAATTTAAGATCTAATAATTCAGAATCTGACAGATGGTCGTGACTCGTGACTCTTTGTCTGTTGTTTACTGTCACATGTTCTCAGTGTTGAGTAGATGTAGTCACTTATAAAGTGGCAATCAGGCGGTGGATGTGGACGAGACTCACAGTACCCACACAATAGCGGAGAAATGAAAACAAGAGTCTTCCAAGTCGAATTATAACACAGAATTTAATCCAGGTGATCGGCT
>JBCAUA010074150.1:0-10939 GCA_038406235.1 Peronia verruculata
TTGACCACGGTTGTGGACAGCTGAGATAACCACCACTACAGGAGGTTGAAAAGCTTATAAAAACCATAACCATCTTTATGGTGAAAGTATTTAAGTTTGTTTGTCAAAGTTTTTTTCGAGACTTTATTTTTCCATACACTAATTTTTATGTTCAACTTAGTTCAAGTCTTCGTTTTTTTATGTTTGTCCCTCAGTCGCCATTGCAATATCAATTGTAACACTTCGCATTCTATGTTATCATGTGATTCGCTCCAATGTTTCTTATCAACTTTGCAACAAGTTCTTGTTTCTGGATTATGTCATCATAAACAAAATCGCCTACTTGCGGTATAAGCCCGCCATCGATGGGGTGTCTCCTGTGGAGTGCCATCCTCCACATTCCAGGGGAGACATCTCTTCTCTTTCTCTCCTTTTTCCTGTCTTCTGTCCCGCTTTCCTTCCTCTCTTCTTCTTGACGTATGAACGTACCTTACCGTATTTGATACAGTAGCCTATAGCCGTAATCGTGCTGATATGTCATTAAACCCCAACACAAACAAACAAACATACTACATGTATACTGTCTTACTGTCTACTTTTAACTTTTTTTTTCTAAGCTCATAATCTGGCTGTCATTGAAGTCATCAAAAATTTTGTTTTCTTCCAATATGGCCAATTAACGTTGGTTTCCTTTGATGTCCATCAGAAATCTCTAAATTCTGCATTTCATGTGCATGTAACCGGGATGTTGGCTTTTTCATCCTCTAGAGAAATTACATCAGTTTGTAGGAAAATCGTGCTCTTTTTGTACGTTTTAATGATATCTCTTGATTTCTCCTTCTTTGATTAAAGCATAATACTTGCATTAGAATAAATAAATAAATAAATAAATAAATAAATAAATAAATAAATAAATAAATAAATAAATAAATAAATAAATAAATAAAAGAGAGTACAGTTTTTATTGTCTCCGTACAGTCTGATGTGAAATGCAGGCATATGGTGTCTTCAAAACAATTAAAAGATCAGCAAACAAATCGGTTTTATTATGAAAAATTATCGCAGACTCATAGGAACAAACGGTGTCAAGATTTTGTTTTTTCAGTTTGTTTCGTTGAGGATTGTTGAAATCCAGGATTGATTTCAGATGCTGTTACTCTGGACTGTCGTCACTTCTATCCTCCCTCCTCTCTCCCATCTCCCCACCGTAGTTTGAGCTATAAAGAAGTCAAGAGTAATTTATGGATCCCAGAGCAGATTGATAAATCTAACATAGTCAGTACGTCATGGCACACATGACTCTAATTTATGTTCAGTTTGAAACCCGTATACTTCTGTATGTAATAGCTAAAAGTTCAGTTTCTGATCGAAAAATGATAAGGCCACGAGAATACGGAGATCAACAGAACGCAAGATTTCAGATAAACCTGACAGAATTTCCTGTCGGAGGAATATCGCTTGTTTACCTATGTAGCGTAATTCAATCATTTACACTACTCACTGGGCTCCTATCACTACTTGGAGGACATCTAGATTCTAATAGGCTGATGCCGAGGAGTTTTAGTCATAAATTTCCTACCCACTGTAACAGGTTCAAACCAAGAAGTGGGGCAAACATTGGCAACGTCAGAGGCAAGGCCAAGCTCATGGATCGATGGGATTTCCCGAGATATCGGTGAACTCTATCTATATAATAAGAGCGATCAGGGGGCGTGGCACTTATCTTATGGTCCAATAAAATCGAAAATTCAAATAAAATTACACACGTGGGAAACTGATACCCAACTGTGTTATAGGCTACTCTTTACTTTGATTGAATTTACAGTTATTTTAATTTATTGTTTTAATGTCGAACTATCATTCAATTTGTCCGCCATCACGTCCGTGCGGGATATATGACGCGTTCAAAACACGTTTTCTTTGAGCAATATTCAGTTTAATGAACCAAAATATCAGCATCGAGGTGCGAATGCTGGCCAAAACATTTAAGTCGCAGGACTATATGTTTTAAAAAAACCTCCCACGGAGGCCGTGGGGTACCCAGCTAGTTTAGAAATAAATCTGTGGGCAGTTGCAATAAAAAATTCAGTTCAAATTCTACAAACTGGCAATATTGTCCATATTAACTTTTTAATAGCCCGCCACGACTTAAAATTAAAAAAAAATAATAATAAAATAAAATAAAATAGAATAAATCTATCACGGTAATACTAGTAGGCCTATCCCTTCTATAAAATTTAAGTTTCCCAGTAGGGTCTTAAATGCTTCCGGTTTTCAAAGCAAAACAACTTTGTTAGTGTATAAATTACATGAACTTAATCTGTTTATTCCAAATATAAGACAGCTTGAATATTATCCTGGCGTTGTGTATGGCCTGGAGGGGGGAAAAAGCTTCCTCTCGATAGCAAGCGTGAAATAAACACAATCGCCTACTTGTTAGTGATTAACCTTCAAGCCTGAATGATTTTCTCGTATTAATCTAAGTAATCTCTCTATGCGCAGTGTGGCCGCAACGCTGTCGGGTCGGTAATTGAAAGCACAGGCTCCTTTAAGTGTCAAGCAGGAAATTGTGAGTCTGTCATTTCACGCAATGCCTAAATAATAATATGGGGTTTTACTATTGTCTGAAGGTCATTGACTGAATTCTCAAAATGTATAAGAAGTTCTATTCGTTAGACCCGACACTCTCAGAATGGTTCTGTTATTTTTTGACTACGGTTGTGGACAACTGAGATAATCACCACTACAGGAGGTTGAAAAGCTTATAAAAACCATAACCCGACATTCTCTCGCACCATTCAAGCAGTACTACTCACATACAACAGAACTTCCATCTTGATCACATGACAACTCTATACAAGGTGACCATATACACTGTGATCCAGCAATTTAGTTTTCAGTGCTCTGAAACAGAGGTTTAACTAGGAAACTAATGAGGCATGAGCTTCAAGTAAAGTCCTTATGATTTCAGGATTTTTTATTTTTTTTTTCAATAAAATCTCATAACTGACAATCGCAAAGGAACCCATATTTCAAAATCTGGGCACTCCCAGAACTAACTACGGATCTGTCGCCTGATATACAGCACACACGTTTCGGTGTACTTCTCAAATTTAGGTGGAAATTGCGAATGTTTTTACAATTCTTTTTTTTTTTTTTTTTTTTCAATATAATGAGTATTGCATATTACCGCTTTTCTCCAGAGAAATATACGTATTATGACTATAGCGCTCTTGTAGAGTTTATGCAGCGGCTTTGTGTTAATTTCGCAAATGCGCATTAAACTTTGAGTCACAAAATTAATGGTCAAAACCAGATTGAACGTGTTGGGATTAATATTTCACTTATATAGTATGATATGCGTGCTTTTTTCTTGGAAATATGTATTTTCCCTATGTGTCTAGACTTTATGGACTCTTTGTATGTAATAATGAGCATATAACTGTAAACAAAAACCGTAAATGTAAAAAGTTTGACATACATAAGCATGAAGTTCATACCATACACACATTGCATCATTTAAGGGATATTATCACCGACAGTTAAAACACCGTCAGTGAAAACAGCACTGGATCTAATGGCAGCGGTAACAAACAAAATTAACAAATAAAGTTTAATTTTTCGATACTTGATTAAACTGTACTTTTTTTTTTTTAGCATCCGAACTAGAAGTTTTGTCTTAAATCGTAACTTATGGTATCACAATCTTAAAACTTTGTTTTACTACATTTGTTTTCTATCTTTTATAACCATCAGTAGTGCCACAGGCAGAATAAATAAATAAATAAAAAGACAGACAGTCAAGCAAACAAACAAACAAAGAAATACTAATTTTAAAAAGTAGACCATTTATACTTATGTTCGTTATCTTTAGACGACCAGTTCGCTTAGCAGGTGTAAGTTCAAATTGTTCACAAATTAAAATTAATGATGGCTCCACAGATGTTCCGTGTCCCATTGGTGGTAGTTGGGCTATATTCACTATGTTCCCTGATGCTCCAGAGTGCTCGCTGTGTCTCTCTGAATGGACAATCGTACCAACGCGGTAAGTTATGCCATGCGAAACAGGTAGTGACAAGTAGATATGTCTAGGATATAGCGACAGAAGAAATCGTGAATGGTAGAGAAATCATATTCGTGCTTAACATGGAGGATAAACTAGTAAGTTGCCTCCATATATATACGCCTCCATATAGGGAACACTCCTAACGGGAAAATTCATACAAAGCCGAATTCTGTTCAGTAATGTGGCTTGTCAGACATGTCACTAACTGGGAATTTTCTCGTGTAATTGTTTTCATTGGGTATTTGACCACACTGGCTGTGTACAGCAAAATATGACATGGCACTTGACTATTTAATAATAATAATAATTTTAAAAAAGAAATATGGCTATTATTTGTTCTTCTTTCCGTATTGCTACTTTTATTTAAAGTTAATCAATCAATCAATCATTAAGGGGGGGGGGGGGTCCTGGAAGTCATTTTTGAAACCGCTGGAAGGGAGATGATTTTAACCATTACCATCGAATTCGGCATGGTCAAATTAGAGGTAAACAATTAAAAAAAAAAAAAAAATCCAAATCATTCATGATTGTCATGGCAACTCCCGCCATCTTGGATTATACTACTCAATATTAGGTAACTTTACTATAAATAGGCTTCTACATTTTTCAACCGATTTTTTTCTTGAAAAATTGCCTACATATATTCCAGTTCAATATCTAAAAATAATCAGAGGGGATTTTTGATAATTGGCTTAGTTATTATTATTTATTATTATTTTTTTTTTTTTTTAATTTTTAAAAATCGATATATATATATATTAATTTTTTTTTTTTTAAATCACGAATTTTGCAAAAATTTGACCCTAAAATCTCAAATTTCTCAAAAATTTAAAAAGTTAGCAAAAATCCCCCTGATCATTTTTTTTTTTTTTTTTGGTATTGTTTTGCTCTATGTTCATGTCAAATTTCATGGCAATTGGTCCATAAATAAAAAAGGAGATAGCATATTTGTGATAAAACAACGCATTTTGAGGAAAACGCATTTAAAGTTTTTTTCGCTTAAAAAAAAGAAAAAAAAAAAACAAAACAAAAAAGCCATAAAGAGCTTCTGATAGAACTTTCAATCCCAAAACATGTTTTTTTTCATCTCCTAGACCTTTTCCTATCATTACTGTGCCTTCTTTCGGCTTCTCCTGTGCCCCTACTTCCATTTTTCCTCCCCACCTCATCTTCCGTGGAGTCAAATTAGGGTTCAGAGAGGGCTATATATGGCTGCCGTGTCTTCCTCGGTCAAAATTAAGAGCGTTTTTTACCCTTCCTGTGACAGATAATGCACTCTGGAACAGCAGAAAAATTTCAACCTAATTAGACCGTGAACGTTTTCACTGAAATTGGGTGTGGCTAGCGCCTCAGATAGTTGCTTCGATGACTCTGCTGGTAAACCTTCGGGGATACCAGAGTTCAGAGGAATCGTGCAAGGTGTACGCTTTCAAGGGCTTCGGCCTGAGATAGCCTTTGACCATGGTTCGTGGGTTCTCCACTTATGCCTAAGTCCACACTGACGCCTCCCCGCTGGCAGCGACTGGGCAACGCCGATGCCCTGATCCCACGGGATTGGGACATCGGCGGCTGAGATTCAGGTGGGCTGCCCGGACCTATCGCTGGGTAACCTCGATAGGAAGCCTCCGCCCTGGTGGTCTGGCAGGGAAAGCTGGCATTGCACCAAGTCAGGGCTTGTCCTAGCGCTGGTATGTACGGGGGACCCTGGCTGGCTTGCCTCGACCTGCACACTAGTCTACGGATACTGACAGAAGACGGACTGGTGGCATCTTGGGCCTTGCTGGCTGGGGTCTCGTGATCAGAGTCCAGAATGCGAAAGACAGGCCACTTCCCTCGTCATGTCCCGAGGATTTAAAAGAGCCAGGACAAACACTTTCCCCATCATGTATGGAATGAAAAATATATCAATTAAACGTTGGGCGGCAAAACCCGATAAACTTTGCCTTGGCGGGAGTGGCGGTTGCCGGGCTCCTCCTTGCCAATCAGCTACCGGTGACCACATTAATAGTGCAAACGCACCTTCTAACGGGGCGCTTCAGACAGGCGACCTCGCTGGGGGATTGTCCATCCTTCAGCTTAATGTCCGTGGGCTAATGCCCAAAGCATTGGAGCTCTCTAAGCTTCTTAGAGACTCCAATATACAAGTTGCTATTTTTCAAGAAACATTGCGGGGAAGCCAGGAGCTACCGTATGTATCTGGTTATAGGTTCTTCACCTGCCAATGTGACCAATGCAGGGGTCTAGCTACTCTTGTACGTCGCGACATCCCGGCAGAAAGAGTGAAAACCAAAGGACACAACTTAGATGTCCTGACCATCAAAATATGGTACGGTGGCGCCGGTTCACCCTGAGCAATGTGTATATTCCTCCTAAAAGCGAACCCAATATTACTCTTGATGAAAACTGTCAAACGGCTTACATATTTGCAGGCGATCTTAACGCCCGAAGTCGTGAAATGGGATACTCTGAAAAGACAGCCAACCCGGCTGGAAAATTCGTCGAAGATTTATTAGAAAACACTAACGTAATACGAATGCAAAATAAAGACTCCGTGCCTACTCTCTTGCGCGGAAACAACAGAAAACTCAGTCGCCCAGACCAGACCCTGGTCTCTGCGGATTTGGAGACGGTGGTGGACACTAAAGTTTGAAATGATGTGGGCAGTGACCACTTGCCAATTCTGATCCGTATCCAAGCTCCCTCCCCAAATTATGGCAGCAGGAGGAGAAATTGGGACTACCGCAAAGCAGACTGGGGGTCCTTCCGTGTTCTGAGCGACCTTGCACTTGACCGGATCGACCCCCAGAGCATGGCACTGGCGGAATCCAGCGAGGCTTTGATTGAGGCCGTGCTGTGGGCGGCATCCAAGAGCATTCCACGAGTGAAGCTAAGGAAATACAGGCCTTTCTGGACACAGGAGTTGTCCAGACTGGTCAAGTTAAGAAGGAAAGCTCGAAGAGTCGCCCACAAGAGCACGGCGAACAAGAGGAACTATAATAAGCTCACGGCTCAAGTGAAATTAGTATCCAAAAGATCGAAAAGACAGAAGTGGGTAGAGCTCTGCCGCAGTCTTAACATGAAAGAAGAGGGTGGACGAGCCTGGAATGTCTTAAATCGCCTTAACGGCGCGCAAAGCCAACCAAGCCTTGAGCCAATCCGCACAAACAACGGGCTCGCCACTACGGCTCGAGCCCGGGCAGAAACCTTAAACCGGCACTACGCGGAAATCAGTAAGGCTCACAAGCGATCACTTGACAAACAGCTAAAGCGCGCCGGAAAGGTTGATGGCGGAACAACCAGCTCAAATACAGAAGAGTGCATGCAACCCTTTACCAAACATGAATTAGAGGCAGCCTTGAAGTGGTGCAAACTAAAGAAGGCCCCCGGACATGACAATATCAGCAATGAAGTGCTGAAAAACCTTTCAACTAAAGGAAAGGACAAACTACTGCAACTAATCAATGTAACATGGGAGAAGGGGGAGCTCCCAAATAAATGGAAAAAAGCAGTCATTGTCCCAGTACCAAAACCAGGAAAGAGCCCGCAAATGCGTCCAGCTATAGGCCAATATCGCTCTTGTCCAACTTTAGCAAAATCGCAGAAAGGATGGTGAATAACAGACTCGTTCACCTCCTTGAGATAAACGGGAGCCTGGGGAAGCTCCAAGCAGGGTTCAGGAAAGGAAAGCAGGCTAGCGATCAATTGATCCGCCTATTCGAGGGAGTAATAAATGGTTTCTACTGGCAAAAGCACACGCTGGTGGTCTTTATTGACCTCAAAGAGGCTTATGACAGGGTGTGGAGAACTGGGCTACGACTGAAATTGCGAAGACTGGGGGTCACGGGGAACCTCTTCAACTGGATAAGTAGCTTCCTCTCAAATCGCACAATTAGAACTAAAGTGCAGGGAACGCTGTCCAAAGAGAGAACAGTTGAAGAAGGATTACCCCAGGGTTCCGCCCTTAGTTGTACTCTGTTCCTAGCATAAATCAGTGACTTAGAACCCACCCTGGGCACCGCAGCGGCCCTTTTTGCCGACGATATTGCCATCTGGGCAACTGGTACGTCCCTCGAAAACCTGGTGGAAAGAATCCAACAATCGCTTACTACTATTACATGCTACGCCAACCTCTGGAAGCTGAAAATTAGTACTGAAAAAACACTTCCAACTTTTCACAAATGGAACCCTCATAAGAAATAAGGAAATAAAGCTGACCATAGACGGGCGCCGAATCCAAGGTGCAAGCTGCCCAAAATACCTGGGAGTGAAACTTGACTGCAGATTAACGTTGCAGGACTACATTCAAGACATTGAAACAAAGATGAAAAAACGGCTGAACCTCCTTAAGAAATTAGGAAATTCAAAATGGGGAGCATCGGCACCAATCTTAAGAAAACTGTATCTCGGATACATCAGGCCGGTCATTGACTATACGATGCAACTGCAATTGACCGCAAGCCAACGGACACTTGAAAGCCTGGACCGAGTGCAGAATAGCGCCCTCAGACTGATAACCGGCGCTCTCAAAACCACGCCCACCGAAGCTTTGGAGATCAGTACAAACGTGGAACCCTTGGACATTCGGAGGGAAAAGTGTGCATTATTGCAGTACGAAAGGATCGCCAGAATGGATGAGGATGACCCCACAAGGAGGGCCATGATGAAAGAGACTCCCCGGTCTCGAGAACTTAAGAAAAGGTTACTCGCAAGTGAAGGCAGGCGTTTGGCCACTGAATATGAAACAAATGGCAATAGAGAGAAAATAAGGCGATTAGATACGCGGCCGCCACACAAATCCCGACCGATGACAAGGGATTTCACTAGTCTCATGGATGGAACATCGACCAAAGATGGAGCCCACACCATCCTCAAAACGGCAGCGCTGGAAACCATTCACCAGTATTCCGCAGATTCTACGATCCGGGCCTTCACGGACAGATCAGCAGAGGGAGCAGTCCGGAATGCAGGTTTTGGTGTCTATATTGAATTCCCTGACGGGAGACCTGCCGAAAAAATCTGTGGTCCATGCGGTTCGAGAGCCTCAAACTATGAAGCGGAGGTGGAGGCAATAAGGAGAGCACTAACGACAATCCTCGAATTTTGAGGGTGGAAGAATGTTCCCTGCGGACATAGTAGTGTTCTCTGACTCCAGGTCTGCTCTTCAGGCCTTGGAGTCTCGCTCCCCATCCAGCGACACCGAGGCTCTTGGACTAATTCGCGATGTGGTAGAGAGGCTAGAGTCTGGGTTTGCAGTAAGGGTAACACTCCAATGGGTGCCAGGACACATTGGCATCCGAGGAAATGAAATTGCGGATAACTTGGCAAAGGAGGGCACCCGGGGCGAGCAGAACGTCTTCCCCATATCTTACTCCGGCGTGCGCACCCACATTTCCCAACAAGCAAAGGAGAAATGGCTTATTAACAGATGGGACAGCTCTGGGAAAGCCAGAACGTTACACGCAAACCAGCCTCGCTACGACCGCAATGACGCGATCAACTACCTTTCCAGGTACGAGTACTCGACCATTTTTAGACTCCGGACGGAGCATGTTCCACTTGGTTTCCACCTTAACCGGTGGAACCCTAGCAGAGACCCGGTGTGCAGACACTGCCGCTCTGCCTTAGAGTCGGTGGAGCATCTCCTGATAAATTGTCCGAGCCTGTCTAGAATGAGAGGGGAACTGCTCCCCCCCCCCCCTTCCCTAACCTGAGTGCCTGCCTGTATGGGCCCGTGGAAAACTTAAAGGCGACAGCGCATTTCTATTACCTAGCAACTATGGAGGGACCTAGGACTGGACCACACCTGGGATACCCACACATGCCCTGGTAACGCGTCTGCTCGCCCACCCGCGGCCCTCTCTCTCTCTCTCTCTTCTTACTTTCTGGTCCTGCATCTTCTATCTTGCACCTTGTGCACCTACTTCTACTGCTGCCCGCAACATGATTTAAACGGCTGAGCTGATTGAGTGCTCCGGCCAAGAAGCAACAAAGAAATCAGTGAGAGCGAAAGCTTGTTGACCTGAGAATAGAAAGACGTAGTAAAATTGAGAAAATAGGCCCCGTAAAGAACAACACTTTGCCCTGCGGATTGCCCATCCGCACTCCGAGCCCAAACCCAAGCCCTAACCTTCCTGAGAAATAAATGGCAGATCCATGATCTTGACCAATCCTTGGAAGTAGATAACCCGAGACACAAATTGCCCATATTAAATCCAAGGTGAATAGACTCTCCCCAAATATGAAACCAACCAATTAGACTTGGTAACCAGTAGAAACTAAGCCCCAGGCAGAAAACCAAGCTGAACTAAAGCTAGCTGAAAACTGCAGCAAGCCAAAACCAAGGGCGATGCCAGGCAGAGGCCCACGAAACCAACTAGGAGGATCTAGACCTCGAAGAAGAAATTCCCAAACTGCAGACCAAGTAGAACTGCAGCCCACAAAAACTTCCATTCTCCACCCTTAAATCCCGATAGTAATAGGACCCCTCCCCAGTCCAATAGGACCTATCCTTTGGACACTCCGTTAGGCAACACAAACAAAATACCAGGCGCTTAGCCTGAACACGTACAGAAACAGCATCACACCTAAATCACAAAGCAGACGACGCTGCCAAGAGTTGCCAAACTCGCAGCGGGGGTGATGGTACAAAGCACTTTCTTAGCAAAACATTGTGTTTTCACCACATCTGGCTACTTTTTCTCGCCCCCTCAAAATGGGCTGCAATGTGTTTTCTTTGTATTGACTTCTGTTGCTGACAGATACCTCAGGAATTCGCTCCTGCAGTTGGGAAAACAAAGACACTAGCGAATCATAGTCATGATGATGATTAATATCAACAATAGTATCATCAATATCATTTACAATGATATCTTGAATTTCAATAAACTGGTGTCT
>JBCAUA010074161.1:0-10939 GCA_038406235.1 Peronia verruculata
TCACAACTATGTTTACAAGTTTACTCTTCCCAATACGACCAACATTTTTGTGGCCCTCGGGATCCACTATTTATCATATTTTGGCCCCATTCTTGTGTTGAGTTTGAGATCCCTTGGATCTGGCTGCAATATGTAATTAAATTATCCTGTTCTTTTATCCATCAGGTTCACAAACTAGCGGATGTTTGTTGGGAACAATGTGTGGACCGACCACGAGATAAACTGGACAGCAAAACAGAAACGTGCGTCTCCAACTGTGTGGAGAGATTCATTGACACATCTCTGACCGTGGCCACCCGCTTCCAGAAACTGTTACAAGGAGCGGCCAACATGTAATGTTTGTGTGAGATAGTGGTTGGTTGTGTCTGTGCGTGTACATGTTTGTGTGTGGGAGTGTTCATATGAGTGGCATAGGTGTGAATCATGATCAAAATTGCCCAGTAGATGTTGTTTGTAAGGTACAAAGATATTGGCAGGAGGCTATTTGGGTAGCTAATGTTACAATTAATTTTCTACAAAACCAACACAGTAGTGGCAGCTCATGACTTGACAAACTTGCCCACCATTGACATAGTTTAAGATTGTAAGCAAGACAGACAGAGAGGCCATCTTGCACTAAAATATGTTTTCATTTTGTTTTACATGTAGTACACTATTATGACTAGCATTTTATGTTTTCGTGGACTTGTGTTTCAGTAAAATATAACTTAACAGTGATCAGAAGATGAAGTAAACCACTGTATAGATCACATAACAATGATACAGAGTTAAAATTTACCTGGATATAAGACAGCTTGTATTTATGATGCAAAATCTATTGATTGATTGTGCATGGATTGGTGACTAGTGAGAGCATACCAACTAGAACTGCCAAATGAGACACGACACGGTGCAATCAGGTGCTCATCAGCCTGAAGCAACCGAAGAAATCATGCATTTTCAACAGTGAATGAATTTTCAACTCAGTTTTTTTTTTTTTCTTCGCAGAACCCTTTGTCAATCTAAAAATGCATTTGAAAGTTAAATTTGCTGAAATAGATGGAGTAAAAACCCAGAAATTTAAATTAAGTGGCTTAGCCTAATAAGAATTAACAAAAGTTATCGGCCATTTTCTCCTTACATTCAGCTGCAACAACAGGTCACCCCCATTGTCTTTGATTGCCAATATCTCAACTTCCACTTACGGTAGAACAAACATTTTTTCACATACAGAAAGGGAAATGAATAATCTTTCACCGATATACCGCTGTATCCTCAAAATTTCTTGAAAGCCTGATATGATGGTGTCACACCTCAAATATGTTGAATAAAAAATGGTTTAGGGTGGTCAGAGTGAATGAATGTTGCCGTTGTTTTGGTGTGTGAAATCAGGAGATCTGAGTCTTTGTGTGTCTGTTCTTGGAAGTAAAACAGAAGAAATTGTTGATTGATGGATTGTGCTTAGATGTGGAATTCTCCTTTTAAAAGTTTTGATTTTTTTAGATTTTAAGATGCTTGATAGATGTGAGTGGAATTATACATGTACATATAGAATGAATATTCAGTTAAATCTTTCTACCTCTGTGGAGTATAGTGGATGCTGCACCATCTTCTCCATTGGACTGATGATTGTAGAAGTTTCCCAGCTGGAAGTACATAGAAGAAAATATCTGACTGATTGTAAATTGTAATAAGCTTAGCCTGTAGTTCTACTCTAGAAGCAAGATAAACAGTCAGCCAAAAAAGTGAACCTGTTGTTATGCAGAAAAATGCTATGTAAGAGCAATGTCCATCTCTGTGCTGGGACAAAATGTTCCAGTAAATGAAACAATGGATTTTTATGGTTCATGAATGAATCAATAACAAATTAACTAGCATAAATAGTAACCTCTGCAGATCATCGTTGATTTGGCTGGTTGTAATTCTTGTCATTAATACACTGTTACCAATTTCATTCGAAAGATGGTGAGAAAAGTGGCATTTCTGTGAGATAAGATTGGAGAGATGCTTACATCTTTTTATAGATATGAGCATATTCTGTGTATGTTTATATATATTACTAATACTGTATTTGTCTTAAGTGTTTCAGCAAGTTTTCTTTGACTGTCACCTTCAAGTAATGCTTGTGTTTGTGTGTCCTCAGAGAATGTCATCAAGTGTTTGTGCCAGAGAAAATAATTTATAGATTATGCAAATTTGATAAGTTCATCACCTTTGCAGCTCATTTCTCTTTGTTTTTCATAATAAACAGAAACGTTGCAAGGTCATAATGTTACAAGTTGTGTTTGCTATATATATATGAAAATACATATTCTTTCCAGAAGTGTGCTTTGAAATAATGTATATGAATAGGGTCTTTACGTTGCTCCCACTTGCAAGCGGTGAAAGCGGAAACGTGCATTGGATATCTCTCATGGAATGCGATGCTCAATGTTCCAAGAGTGACATCTCTTCTCTCTCTCCCTGCTTCCTGTCTTCAATCCCACTATCTTTCCTCTCTTCTTTTTGACGTATAAACAAGTGTTTCCATGTTTGGCACAATGTAGCCGTGATTGTGCTGATGTGCTGTTAAACCCCAACACAAGTATACAAACAAACATACAACATACATGCATCTATCATAGAAAGGCGACGCAGTCATGTTTTTCTTCAAAGTTTTATTCAGATTTTTTGAGCTGTGAATATAATGACTGACAGATCCACGTTTCATACACACGCGTATGGTGAAGCTAAAGGTGAAGAGACAATGACAGACAAAGACTGACCGGCCCTTGATCCACTCACACATGACGCTCTCACATCTAACATTTACCTTGTGCTGTTGGTGTGTAGCTTTAGCCACTTTGGATGCACGTGCAGTTAACTTTAGGTCAAGTCGCGATGAACAGTTCCATAGTAGAATGTAATCAATTTGTCATCATGAGACTCTAAAAAATCTTTTTTTAAAAATATCAAAAATGCTAAGTGTTCTTTCTTACATTCAGTCTTTCTTAAACTTAAAACACATGTTCTGAAATATAAAAATAACTACCATGTTTTTCATGTAACCATACTACACGTGTATTTGCCTGATTTTGACATGCTGGCTCCTTTGTGTCAGTGTTAGCACATTCATATTGTAGGTCTGGAAACAACGTTCAACCTTCATCAGTTTCAGTTTATCAGTCGCAATTTTATAAACCAAAGCAGAAGAAATAGGAACTTAATCTGATCTCTGCCTGTGTTTTGCTTTTGTCGTCATCAATGGCTATCTTTACAATATCTTTACACGCAGTCACGGGCCTTCCAGGTTGCGTTCCGTCATCAAAACTGATTCGCCCCTCGCCCTGATAAATCTCTCTTTTCCATAATCTTACAGTTTGAAAAGCTGGAGAGTGATCTACTAAAGCAGCCAAGAGATCTGGATTCTGGTGGCTTTTTGTCCAAAAGAAACAAAATTTTACTACTGTTCTGATTTCATCTATGAGGAATAATTATCTCAAAATTTTGACATCCATTTTGCTGGTTAAACTCATAAAAGATGGTGCAAATAAACCACTATAGTATTACTTCTGATTCTGCTCAAGCGGGCTCCAAAAGGTTTTTCACAGAAATTTCCATATGTATGTTTGTGTTCATTTGTAGAAAGTTTCAGGCATTTGGTTTATTATTTCAAGATTTTACAAGGTAGGGAAAGTTCTTTTTGAGACAGACCTGATACAAGTTAACTGATTTCAAAAACATACCCAGTCACTGTATGGTCAGCTTGACTGGTAGACCTGGTTAACTTTTGGATAAATCAGTAAGACAGAGAGATGTCTGACTCTTCACCTAAACTCGGCCACATCTAATCTCCAACGTCTGAATCACTATACTAACTGACAAAGGTAATTTACAGGCTCAATTCACCACGGACTTCACCCAATGAATTTTTACTGGCATTTAAATCCTGGAATGATTCAGTAACACTAAGTGAGAATAGTTTGACACTTCTAGCAGACTGAGCAGAATGATGTTCAAAATTTTCTTTTTAATATTAACTGCTGCTGACTGACTCATTCTTCACGTGATAAGGTAAATCACTGTCCAAATTTCCCTTTCACTCACTCAATAAATTGTACTGGCAAATCCGTGTTTGACACAATTTATCCGTGATTGTGCCGATGTGCTGTTAAACCCTCAACACAAACAGACTGGCAAATTATCCAAAAATTAGGTTGGTAAGAATTTCAATGTTCTGAGGATGATTCCTGCACCAAGTTACAGAAAATAAAAAAGCCCTGGTGTGGCAGCCACTGTGAGCGATCAAGTAGCCTAAGTCAGTCAGTCACAAAACATGTACACATACATGATCTAGAGAAGGCGTACAGTACACCAAGAGACGCTCCACATGCAACAAACTACACAGACACAGAATATGGCATTGGTGAAATTAAGTACACTTTCAAGGTGAAACAACAGAATGGTAACAGGTTGTGAGGCACGACTAAAGCAATCGAGAGAAGAAGAACTTAAAAATAGAGAAGAAATACATCATGTTTGACAATGGGTCATCTGGAATCAAAACTTCCAATTCATCAAATCTTGCAGGTGAACAGCATTTGTAAAGTCACTTTTGTAACTTCCTCTAAGTTCTAATATCATATGAGAGGTGACACGATGAAATCCGGCGCTCGTCAAACTGAGGCGACCGTAGAAATCACGTTTTCAACAGGAAATGAATTTTGTAGGGACTTTTTTTTTTTTTTTTTTTTAACAGAACTTTTCTAGATGAATCTAAAAGTCATTTTAGGGTTAAATTTGCTGAATTAAATTGAGTAAAAGCCTAAAAAATTGCAATTTAATGGCAGGACCTAATAAGGAATAAGGAAGATTTTCACATAGGTGATTGGCCATTTTCTCATTAAATTCAGCTGCAGCAACAGATCACCCCCATTTTCTTTTAATGCCAATATCTCAACTTCTATTTAAGGTAGAACAAAAATTTTCACACACAAAAAGTGAAATGAATAACCACAATGACACCAATCAAATTTGAGTAGCACCTCATTTCATCCTGTTGCATCTCATATGTTCCATAGTTCTATGCAAAATTAACATAGACCAGATCTCAGGTAAGATATACATGGGCAAGATCCTTATGACAAAAAAAAAGTCCACCATTTTTATTTTTCCTCAGTTGTCCAAAATAAATTGCCATGCTGTGCTGTTATACAGGTGCCGTAATTTTGACTCTTTCCATCTTTAACATCAAACATTATCAGTTTCATTGCTAGTGCCATGTACTGACTTGGCACATGCTAACTTGCTGGCTCCCTCATGTAACATTGTGGTATATGTCACATAAAGATAAGCAATGTTTAACTTCAGAGTTTTCCAAGACCAAACTCCAGTCTCTGTATTATATAAATTTTCATACTGATTTTAGACAGCTGGTATTTTGAATGCCACAAATATTTCAATCATGCTAATTGTTCAGTTTCTCACATTCCAAAGTTTGCAATACATGTGTAATATTTCAAATATGTATACATAGATGGCATACTTCTGAGAGATTGGCTTATGAAATTTCAAGTGTCTGAACACTGAACCGCTGTACATGTAACCAAATTACATCAAAAACAGATTTCACATTTTTTTCTCTTCATTTAACATATCTGATCCATTGATGGAAATGTTCAGAATGGGCATTGCGGACCAAAATGTCACATCACAGTTCTGTAAACATGAACTTGTAGGCCTTTGACACCTAATAGTGATAGACACCACTGGTGTTGTCATGTCAAGTAGGTATAGTGTTGGTTCGCTTGCTGTTCTTGTAAAATGGTCGTGAGTTTTTCTCTTTACAATGCAGGAAGCTATCTTCATCTAAACATATGGGTCAATGTACATGTTTCATGTGTATCTATAAACCTCCTTTTTATCAGTACCGGTACCTCAAGACAAAAAAACAAAACCAAAGTAACAAAAAGCCTGACACTAACAATACATGTATACTGTTTAGTGAGTATTCTTTTATATTCCAATGTAAGCTTGTAAATACTTTTTATGCCAATCGATTACATACAGTCTACATATCAAGTGACTAAATACATGTTCCATTGTGAAAAAAAAAATGTCAGAGATGATGGTTAGCAATCTTAGATATGTTCTAAACAAAACCTTATGAAATATTATTTAGTCCATTTACAAGCACTTAACTGACAACAACAACAAAAAAAAAACGCCTGTTAATTATCTGTGAATGTGTGTTATCTTGGTTTATCAAACGTACAATAATATGTACATTCATCATTGTGATTCTTTGAGCAAAATGACACAGTTGTTTCTACATTTCAAAGCAAAAGCATGAACTGCATAAGTATATGGATGAAATATCTTGGCCTTAGAAAACATTGCATAATATGAAATCCATATACATGTAACTCTCTGGCAAATATACAATTAATATTCTGTGGCTAATACCAATATTATAAGAATGTTAACTCCAATAGATCAGACCTAACTTGTCGTCAGAGCTATGAACATTTCTTTAAGCATGTATTAACATCAATCCTTTAGAAAATGAGAGAAAATGTGGCCATTTAAAGTTAAAGATACAAAGACCTATTTTGCAAGCGCAAAGACAGGCTTTTTGATGATCCTGTCAAATTAAAGTCACTTCTTATCTATCCCTATCTGCAAGAAATCAATTTTATCTTTTAACCTGCTGTTTCTACCACGAACACAAAGCACTAGTTCTAGACATCAATACAGCAATTATCATCGAGATCAGTCAAATAGATTGTACACCCAAAATTTCACTTCACCTGAATCAAGATGCAGCCACACTGTGAATGATCCATCCCTTCTACAGCTTTAAAAAAAAAAAAAAAAGCACTGACAATCTTTTTCTGATCGTAAAAGGTAAGGTCAACTCCTGGCATGGTGAACTTGTTCCAAAAATGTACTTTTTATAGTTATAGTGCTTGTAATGGTGGCTTTGGATGCATCAGTTGACTCTTAATAGAAAAAAAAAAGAAAGAAGGCAAAAAACTTTGCATTAATGTTATCGTTTACCATCGCCTTAAATCTAGTCGTATCAACACTTAATCTAATTGGACACCGCAGAGGTGGTAATCTGAGGAAACGCTGGGTCTTGGTCACTTTGAGTTCAATGGAAACACGATGAGCTAATTCCTTCATTCAGCCAAATATACCTCCCTTTACGAGATGCAAGAGGTGTAGATAGACGTACACATCAAGCTCAAAGCCTTCATTTTCATTAAAGGATGAAATTTTCAAAATCCTCCATTCTCATTTTGAGTGTATCGTGAGCTCAGTTCTTTGTTGCCCTGTCTCCATGTTTCACATTTTGAGAAAATTGATGAGTTGTGTTTAGCAAACTGTGTTTGTACATAGGAGATAGGACAAAATGATTTTCAGAACCTACATCTTTGGGCTAGTGATAGCTGAAATGACTACAGTATATCATAGATTTACTATCCCTTTTTCCCATGACATACATGTATATATGTATCTCCAAATCGTCCAAAATGTAGATAGGACAACAAAGAACTGAGCTCATAGTATAAAGAATTGATTTTACACAACTTTCTGTTGGAGGTAATTTGGCTGATTAAAAAATATATATATATAGCTCATTCACACCTGACCCACAAAGTCACGTAAAGACATCTGGTGAAGGAAATATCATCTCTGTGAGTTAGCCACCAAGGACTAAGGCACAATGGTACAGAGAGAAAAGGTTGAAAATCTAGCAAATAGAACATATCAAACGCTATGAGAGTCAAGTCTGTGCTGTCCCACTGGCTGGCTGGTACAACAAATCACAAGCACAGATGGGCGTGTTGCAGTTACAAGTACACAGTAATGTCAGATAGAACAGGCACATTTTGGCATGGCATTCAAATTTAGTACTTCTGATAATACATTATAAAAAAGTTTCTTTTGAGTAACAATTCATTTTCCAAGAAAGTGAGCTCGAGTTTGTACATTGTCTCAACAACGGATAGAAAACTAAATTATGAGGTGAACTTTTCTTCCAGGTGACCAGGACAGGGTGCTATAAAGGTTAAACCAAAATGCTTAACTGCCAAATTGAAACATTTTTTGGCGTTATTTTTCTACTGCCTGTTCTGAAATTTTCTCTTCTTCTTTAGAGCTGATGGCCAAAAGATTGAATTAAAAAAACTCACAGATGGACATGGCTTATATCTCTAGCTGTGAGATTCCAGATGATATGACAAGGGAGTTAATATGTAAAATGACTACATTTTGCAGAAAATCTATTCAGTTGTATTATCTGTACATAAGACGTACAACTCCAGTAGTTGACTACAATATTCTTTGCAAATTCAAAAGGCCACCTGGCATGAAATTTTCACCTTATTCAAAGAAAAAAAAAATTATTTTAGAAAACTATGAAACTCAGTTTTTCTTTTGCAATATTACAACAACAAATATAATTGAGAAAAAAAAAACAAACAAAAAAGAGCAGCACTAATACTTGATGGACAATTTTTGCCCCCCTCAAAAAATACAATAAAAGGTTGTCTGAACTACTTATACAATGTGTTCGGCTTTACCTGGCAAACTGTTACTTGTGATCTGGTGGTCATTATGAAATTGCACATGTATAACTGGCATGTTCGGTGACTGGGTGAAGCCCTGTGTCCACACACAACACAGGCACGCTGACATCACACTGAGAATGTGGATAATGAAAAATAACATCTACACATTTTTTTTTTTTTTCAAAAATATGAAACAATCAAACACATAAACAAAACAAAAATAAGAATCAGATTGAAGCAAATAGAAGTAAGAAGAAAATTAAAAAAAAAATATTCAGTAAAAACACTGGGTATGTGTGTACAATTTCTGAGATTTAAAAAGTATACACAACGAAAAAATATTACCACGCAAGTAAAACTCTTGAACAAAATTGGTCTCTGAGCAAAATCAGTGTCATAAAAAAAAAACTTGAAACAATGGACAGCAAAACAATAGAAAAAAAAAGATATGAAACAAAAAAAGGTTGGTTAAGATGACACTGTCATCGCCGTACCTGATTGTATGTACAAAAATGAAATCTGTCATATGAGCGCCATAATATGCAATACTGAAACAACATAAACAACACCGGCCAAAAAAAAAAAAAAAAAGAAAGAACAAACAGAATCCAGCATATCAACACTCAACATAAAAATTCCGTACATAAAGCATGTTCACACTACAAATCCAGAGGTGCACGAAAGAACATATATATATATATATATAAACAAAAAACAACTGCAACGATAGACACAACACATTACACTGAGAGCATGTTAATTTGAAAACATGATTGTTACTATTATCATTATTTATGCACAGTCTTGAGCGTTGCAGGCTTTAAACTCCTGACAAAGGTGAGTATCAAAAAAAGAGGCGTGTGACTAGGGATATCATATATCATTGGTGAAGAAGTTCATGTTAGTACCATGTCATTTTCTCAGATAGGCATGAGCACTGCGTAAACATACATACATGCAAAAAATGTCCCGCATTTTGACCTGTTTGAGATGACCTTCACTGGCTAGTTGACCATTTGATCAACCAACTTTCATACTGTCTTCAGTATAGAACATTGCTATGTTAGTCCTCAAAATGGCATTGGGGAGATTGTTGTGCTCAGTCCTATTACTTCCCTTTACCAGAAAAAAGAGGGATTGAACAAGCACTATAAAGAGGGGAGGGAAAAAAACAACAAAAAAAACAACACTTTTGTGCCCTTTACTTGAAACATGCACAAGGACAATTAAAAAAAAAATTTAAAAAAATGGTATTTTCTTCTTATTGTTATAAGTTTATCAATCATTTCATTGTTTCAGTGACAGGAAGTAAAACGATTTTTTCTCTTTTTACACTGCTTACTTAACTTCACTTTTTGTTGGGCAAAAAGAAGTAACAGGGCTGGTCAAAATGATCAGCCATTAAGCTATTGGAGACTTGAGTCCCTCTCTTGGGAGAGCCAGCCAGGGGCAAATAATCTGCTGTGAAATGAGCTCCTATCACATGTAGATTAGACCAGCCTTCAATTTCTGAATAAAAAACATATTTTGTTGATGGAACTGCAAATTTAATGTACTGAGGCAAAACAAAATATACATCAATGAGACAACAGAAGCTGTAAAAAAAAAAAAAAATACAGAAAAGGAACTCTGAACTATGTATTTTGCAAATATGACTCCTTTCTGCACTTCACAAATATGGGGTGATGAAAGCAAAAGAATTATTGTAATTGTTGGAAGCAACCCATTCAAGTCCGTATGAGTACTTTTGTCACCAGAGAGTAAAATCTCACGTTAAATTATAAAGAGCATGTTTTACGTGGGGATCTTTGTAGACTTTTTCCTGCATTTCTATTGGCCAGTTTGACTTGAGATGGTGCCATAGTATGTATTTTTAGCTCACCTCGAAGGGGGAAAAAATTCAAAATTCCCCAATTTTGGACTTAAGCAAAATGCTTGTGACAATGACGATGTGGTCTCTTATAACTTGGAGTTCAAATGGTTCATCTTACTAGTAAAAGTCACACCCAACAGGCCTCATCCACAGGGACTTCACACTGAGTTTAAAAAAAGAAATTCTGTTATTCATATTTAATGTGTTCAATATCATCAAACAGTAACAACAATGAAAAATATATATGTATGACCCATATAGCACCATTGAGATAACCCCATGAACACAAACAGATCAAGGCAGTGTGAACAACACATATCGTATCATATTAATATTTAAAATCATATGTATACAGCGATGATTATCCTCAAATTGGTCAGATGCGTAATCTCTCCCATGGCATGAGATTTAAACATTTTTTTTTTTCATCTGACCCTAGGTATCACATAAGTCCAAAAACAAACGTAAAAGACTAAAAAAAAAAAAAGAAAAAAAGCAGGGGGGGGGGGGGGCTTTCAAAACCAAGAACAAA